>JAIPRN010004391.1:0-15311 GCA_025469175.1 Geopemphigus sp. TES_GeoC_2020
CTCGAGTACGTCGGAAATAGTTACCACAATTTAACCAACGGACTTACGCGTGAAATTCCCGTTACCACAGCGTCTAACATCGTTATTTCCGACGACTTCTTTTCTGTTGCTATCGACGCGTTTGTTGACAATGTTCGTCGATATATCAGACAGGTGGTTCGGTAACTATACGAAACACAATAAACGTCGTTCGTACCATTAACGCGAAAATAATTACCGTGGCAACCGTTGATGTAAAATCATTATAAATCAACAAATACTATAGTACGATCGAATTAAGACAACACGAATGTATAAAAAGGCTAACTGTCGTATTTATATAAATTGTATACACACTTACGGGTGGTTGCAATTGGGGTACGGTCGTTGGCACCACACGAGTTTGATCTAAAATATATAGTCGTATATTAGACGCTAATTATTCGGGTAATTTTTTTCCTTTTTTTTTTTACTGTGGACCGGACGTTAATAGATGTTCGTATTCCTATAGTATACTATATTAATAGGATATACGTGGTATAGGTACATTGGGCAGATAGTTGTAGTGTATGTACACGATGGGGGGGTTTTAATGGTTAGTATGGCAGAAGTTTAAAATAATTTTGATTTAAAAATGTGTTTACTATTAATAATATGGAATAATAATTTACGAAAATAGTATTAATTATAAAAATTATTATTCTTTTTTTATGGGATAAACAAATTACGAAATTCGCTTACTCATAATGCCGATTCGAGTTGATATTCGTAGGTAGTGTCAACGTAGTAAATGTTACAATCTATAAACAAAGCTTATAAAAGAAAAATAATTAAACGCCTACCATAAAGTTGACACTAAAGTCGGATAGGATTTGAAATTTGCTAAAATAGCGTAAACGAAATAATAAGAAATGAAATGTGTATGAATAGATTAGAAAAATTTACGCTATTAGACTTAGAAATATAATATAAAAGTAAATATAAATAACAAAAAATCAAAAAAATTAAACACCCCTCGGGAAGTTGACCCTATGGTCTGAGAGGTGTTGAAAATTGCAAAAATAGCGTAAGAAAAAAATTCGAATTATCAAAAATGAAAAAAATTATATAAACGTGAGATAGAATAAGATTATAAGTAATGTGGATATCGTAGAAACGTAAATGAAAATAAATAAATGCTTAAAACACAATTTATGGCTTTTCGTTTCGAGAACGGCAAGACCCAAAAATGTGCATAAGCGTGTGTGACAACCAAGACTTGTTTATTTTGTTCGTTCACAGAAAAACACCATATGTAAATGACTATTTAATCTCCCTGACTATAGTAATTTTATTATTTATTTATATTGTAGATATCGTTTAAAGTAAAAAATGCATAGTTATGTTATTGTTTTATCTATAAACGCTTTTTCGTGTACAAGAACGCTTGAACGGTTCATTAAAGTCACTTTTAAGTTACAATTATTTTCATTCACTTAACGATGATAAGTTATAATTTAGTCCAATATAAAGAACTAAAAAATTATTTCTTATATTCGGTCAGGCGTTTAAATTATTTATGGATTTCTATCAATAAACGCAATTTAAGTTATTATAAACTTTTATTAAACCTTTCGTTGTTGCGAGTTATTTTACAAATTGTTATAATTATTTATGAAAATTAATATATAGTTAGTTAGGAAATGACTGTGATTGGTTAAATCCACTTTTACACTAAAGCGCCATACGTTATCGTGCAAACAGGACTATTCCCACTTATACAGTTGTTTAATGACATAACAAAACATATTTAAAAAATGCTTTCTTCAAATGTCTTCAGCCGATCGATTTCCGATTGTATTACACTAGATTACTTTTGTGGTCGTAATATAAAAATATGTTTATATTAATTCCATATTCTATAGTATAACATACATATTGTTTTAGATTTAGTGTAAAGCAATGTAATTTTATAAAGCTGACATAATTTTACTTTTAATTTGGTATAATATTAAGACATATTTCAACGTGTATTTAATTTCCTAATACGTCCGTGTATTTTGCGTAAAGATTACTGTATAATTATATCATTTATACATGATCAATGTTGCATGTTATTAAGTAGGTTGAGAATTCAAATTTGTATATCAAATATATGATGGCAAATCGTATAAAAGAAAAGGTATTTTTTTAGAATCGGATATAATAATAAACAAGATTAAAAATGGTTATTAGTCTAAATAGAACAATAAACACGAAGGAAACGGTAGATTTGTTTAATATTTCGTTTGAAAGAAACGTGTTGTCTGGATTGACACTTAATTTTACACCAGCACATTTTAAATCCTCGAACCCTCTGTTTTTGCGTTACTGAATCGCGTACACTAGTTTTTTATGTCGACGTTATTAAATATAAATGTAATTTACATTCACTATTAACTGTTAACAATTTTTTCGATACCCATTATAAATAAGAATTTTTTTTATTCGATTCAAAGCGTAATCTTGTATTGAATATACAATATACCTATATATTTTTACATATAATGTTTAACGGATTTATTCTACATGTTGATGAATTGAATATTTTCAATTAAAGAAACATAGTATAAATTAATTGATTCCTAAGTATTTTGTGAAGTAACAATAATAATATTCAAGTATTTTGTTCTGAATTAATATAATATGGTTTTTCATACCTCGACAACAGCTATATATCTTTAAACTAAAAAGTATTACTTATTATAACGCAAAAATTAAGTAGTAACCACTTGTTAAATGGTATTCTTATTACAATTAAAATGGAAAAAAATTATAACTATTCAAAATATGCTTAGCAAAATATATATGTTAACCACTTTATCGAACAATTATTAAAAATATTATTTAAATACATTTAGGCGTATAATTGACATCGTATGAGAAGTACACCAATAATACAACATTCCCATAAGTATTTAGTTATAGTTTTAGTCAATGGTGTTTTTTTGAGTATACAAGTTGTTTGTTAATATCTTTGGGAATCCTGTGTACAGTTTAAGTTGATTATCCATGCTATCGGGCACGAATTAAACGAACACATATCCCTTATTAGGCAAACAGGCAAATATCGAAAAACAATGAACTCAATAAACTACAATTATTACAATCAACATATAAAGAACCGCAAAGACGATTTCGATGATTTTTGAATACGAGCTGGCCGATACGTTGCAATAATCTGACCGGACAACTATGTTATTAAAAACAAAAATTATGCTCGTTTCACTCAGTCATTAGAGCGCTGATCAGTTATTAGACTGTCTGTCGGTAATCCACCGGCTCTGGGTACAGCTAGTCGGTAGAACACCGGATGACATCTGTTTCCTCACGGGAATAGACGACTCTCGTCTTCAACAGTATGTGAGCGCACTCTAGCAACGAGTCACTAAGTAGTAGAATTCGGTATTTCGAGGATCAAGGGCTGTTCTCTTCACCAGGATTTCTGTGGCTCAACTCGTTTTTATTGTCGATGAATTTGCATAATCGAATGTTATCTCGGTTGATCTTGTGTGTAATTGTTTTTTCACTTTTTAAACTCATTCAAATCGACAGGACCGGATAGGTAAGTGATTTGATAAATAATAATAACTTCCTAAATAATTCTCGAATTCACGATCCCGAGAACAAAATCTACGAAATAACTCATTAAAAATTAAACACATCCATATCACACCTATACTTATAGGTTATCTCTCCTCTCACCTATACCTACATAGAGGTATCGGTATTTATCCCCTTCCTTTCCTTTCCTTACTTTTTCTTTTTGAGTTATTATAATACTTAAGACTTAACTTTTTAAAAACCTTAATATGTCATATTTAGCGTATTGGTCGTTGAATATAAATTGAAACAGTAGCTATACAAAAATAGAATTTAAGTGGTTATGTTAAAAAATTTTAAATACCCAGAAATTTAATATAAATAATAGTGTAAACAATTATGGAAATATTAGAGACATTTTGTTATGACACATTTTTGTTTTTTAGAAAGAAGTGATATATTGTTTATTTGATCGTATAAAATACATTATTTACTAATTACAATTTTGATTTTAATTAATAGAAAGAGCAATATCAATATTCAACGATGAGAAGTATCTACCTGAAATCTGGATGAAATAAAAAATGTTAGAAATAATGACAGCAACTCCAAGATAAATAATATAACAAATTTGTATCAAATACGTACCCAAAATAAGAAAAAACTATTTATTATTAAAATTATATTAAAATCAAAGTTACAAATCATACACTGTTATATATATATATATATATGTAGAATGTGTCTATTTCTAAGATAAATTATATTAAAAAGTAAAAAATTATGTAAATTTGTTGAAAGATCGACATATATATATATATATGGATGATAATGGAATTTAATATACAAAATTAAAAACAAATTGTTTTATATCAAAAAAATTAGTAATAATTAATTAATATGCTTTGCCTTCTATATTTAAAACAACTATTTTTTTTAAATTTTCAGATATATTTTGTTATTTTCTTTTCTATTAAAAAGAGTTACCATATAACTAGTCTATTTTGGTAAGTTACTATTATGTTGTACATTTGAAAGCAATTTTGAAGTAAAACTTTACAAGTGTAAAATATTTGAAATTATAAAAAAAATGCGTCGCTTTCTGTTATATATAAAATATCAAAAAAATCTTAAAAACAATTAACTGAGAAATATATAATTATTATATATCTTTTAATTTAATATAATAATTTACGTAAATCTCTGTTGCTTTAAATATATAAACATTAACGTAGTTATTACCATTAATAATTATAATCAATGGCTTAAATAATTTAACGATAGTTTCCATGAAATCTATAGTAGTAGTTGTTTATTTTGAAAATAGATACGACGTTCAATTGTTTATATAATATATTGTGTTACATTTTACGAATTTCAAACAATCTAAAAAAAGGTAAATAATTGGATATATTATTTTGTTTGAAGAAACTAATTGGGTAAAATATTATATTAAGCTTATAATTAAAATTTTTGTACGTGTTTTGTGATTAATTGCATAATTTTCAAAACAATTATTAGTAAACGTTTATAAATATTTATTTTGAAAGACCGACTCTGCATCTATTATATATATATATAAATAATACTTGTATCTAATTTAATTTTGAAAAACAATTGTGCGAAATAACCTTTCTGGTGTAATTGAATAATAATAGCTTTGTTTCAATCCTCTGAAAACTTTTCGTCCTTTCATATGGTTCATTTTGGTTTACAAATATTTTTACGTGGTATTTCTCCTCTATATATCAATCGTTTAGATAGGATATCACGCGTTTATTATGAGTCTTTAAACGATTTTTATATTAAAAGTTTAATTATAATAAAAAGAAAAAACGCGTTTTTAATTATGTTAATTCATTTATAGAAAACATTTACTTTAAAAGCAACATATTTTTTTTATTAAAAACTAATATTTGATTTTGTTTAAAAACTGTTATATGGATCGATATTAATTATTTTATTATTTATTTGAAAAATTTTGGAATTGACAAATTTGGTGTAATTATTTAATTTTTCTAAATTTATATATGTTGGTAGTCGTAATTTATTGTATAACTAGTTAAAAGGAGCTGCAGAAATTTATAATATTGTGTTAACTATGGAACGATTCAATACTTATAGAGGACCAAAATTAATTAAAAAATCTTTTAAAATTCATACCGAAAAATGTAATTTATATATTTACATATAATTATTTATTGCAAAAGAAATGTATGGAAAAATCTAAAATGAATTTAGACTTCTCGATTGTTATTATTTTAAAATGTATTAAATATGCTCCTATATTCAAATTTTAGAAGTGAAATTACTCGCAAATATTTTGTAGGAATAAGGCTTTACGTGTATAAAACGAAACAACGATGAGTGATGAAGAAGGTGTTACAAAAGAAGAAACGTCAGATAAATTAAAATCTGAATCTAGAAAACAATTAATTTAAAATATATCTAAAAATGAGTCCAGAATTACTTCAAAACCAACAAGTGATATTACTTTCAATTTTGAAACAAAAATTGATCAAATTAAAAATAAAAGTTAAAATGAAAAAAATGGAAACGTATTAAAAAATATAAAACTAGTACAAATAATAAAATTAAAGATGATCGCAAAAAAATATAAAAAAACCAAAGAACCACAAAATTTATTATGTTGAACATATTAAAGAAAACAAGAGACATCTGAAAGATAAAAATGAAAATCCTTTTTTAAAAATAATGGAAGAAATGGACGGCTATAGATTGAAACCATAATCTGCAGCAATTTCTAATGTTAAATTACCGGAATCTATGACAGTTTCAGAAAATATGATTATCCTATTTACAAGAAAAAGGAAAATGTCTATTAATGACAAAAAAATGGCTGTTAAGTTTTTTAATCTAAAATTCAGATGTACGAGTTTAGAACAACATATCCCACCATTATTGTCATTTAAATGTGAGAAAAGCTGTTTTTCGTCTTTACCAGATTCGAGATAAAAAAATATTTAAAAATATTATAAAATAAGTAAATACGACCCATATTACCCATCGTATTGGTTCATATTTTTATTTTAATGTACGATATACCGTTATTATCTTGATTTATGGTTATAATATTTTGGTAATTGAGTTTAATAATTAATATTATAATTAAATAAAATGATACGGAAGATGATAAAGTACATTTTAATTTATTATTATGAAACGGTGTCTCGCGGTATTTAAAACATTCGAATTATTATTTTATAATATTTGTAGTATTTCACCGTTCCTATTATATTGTGACTTATTCTCAAATTATACAAAAAAAAAATTTTACCCTAAGACATTCAATTATATAATAATATATTCACCGAGATCCAACCTAACCTAATCGTACTTTTTTTCGTCAATTGTAGAAAGATCGAAAGTCACGGAGAAAACACGTCGTATAATTCGCGAATATTTTTAATCATACTCCCCGAAATAAATTATTATCCAATTACGCAAAATGAACTTTAACGAAATAATATCCAGCACGTTGAATGGAATAAAAGGATTATGCAGGATCAAAAAATGTCGTTAATACGAACGAATCTACAAAATAGTTCCGAAATTGGTAGTACCCAAACAGCTAACGACTCGAAGTCGAAAGAATTGTAAGTAGCAATTAATTGATTACCGAAATGAGAGTGAGCGAACCAGTGAAAAGAATGTGGTTATAAACATACTGTCAGGTGAATCCCGTGCCGGGTACGTACTGGGAAATGTTCAGTCTATACGATAACGTGTTACAAGCTTACTATTGCCAAAACTGCCAGACGATCGTTAGAAAATTGTTTAGAATCGTTTAAAATTGGAGTAATCATTCATTCCCGAATACGAAACGTATTTCATGGCAGTCTGATCGGTTGTCACATAGAATTCTGAAGAGCGAAAATTGAAACCGTTTTCAGGATTGCATGGACGTACTAAAGTGATGTACTAATGTGGCTAACTAGTCCTCTTCGGCTGGAATATGTGTAGTTGCTACGTTATCTATAATTGGTTGTTTACAATTATTCTTACGTCTAACGAATTATGACTTTATATATACATGTAAAGCCTATAGATATTATAAAGATTAAAATAAAGAGTGGCATATTTAATTAATTTAAGAATAATACGTTTCTACTAAAATTCTTTATAGAGTGTATACATGTATATTATATAAATTATATTACGAGGTGTATACATGTATAAATTTTAGGGGCAAAACACTTTTTTTTTTAAATTGACAATGTTTTAATGATAACGTCTCTTAAGAATCCATTTTTTCTTCACAACAACATCTCATCATACTTTATTTAACCAGACTGGATTTGTGGTTTAATTTTTGTTTTGTTTTTTGTTGTGCTGATATAATTGGTATCTAATTATTTTTAATTAACGTAACAAACTATTTCTATACAGTGTTTCAATAAGAAAACAGAAAAGATTTCTGTAAATTGTGTAAATATTTTTTCACTGATTTTCTAATAAACAATATTCTTAATACCTCTATCGTCTTTTTCTTCAATTTTAAATCATAATAATTCGAGAAAAAAAAATAAATGGCACTGTGGAAACGATTGTCGGTGATTACCCAAAACGTAATAATTACATTAGTTTTTACACGTTTAACAGTAAGCAACAAATGTTGTAATAATAATAATGGCTACCAAAGGAATCACCGAAGACCAATACAACAGTAACTTGTGGAAACTTAGGTGGTTTTGCCGCGGTTGTTTTGATTTGGAGGTTAATATAACAAAATTTAAGAATTTTTTCTCATCCTCGTTTATGGGAAATTTGTTTACCACCGAATGTTTTACGTATATATTGGGTACAATTGGGTAACTTGCAGGAATACCGGTAAAATTGTCCGGACTTCTATAAAATCGAATTTTTTTTCATTATCATAATTTCCGAAAATAATAATGTGAAACGCTCTAAACGCTTTGTCTAATATCAAGCTAAAAGTTTCGAAATGTCAATATGCTTCTAATTTACTTCCGTGAAATCAAATGTAAAACCTATTGTTCAACAATTTTAAAAAAGCGATGATTGTTTCATCCTTATGCTTTGAAGTTATATGTACTAACTGAATTTGTATTAAAATTTTTTCGAAACGAATAACGACGAAGTAAGGACGTATCGTCGAATGGCAAAACATACAAATTACAATCCTTGGTAAATTCATATAGAGTGATACTTCTGGGTAGTAGACACGAACTTCAATGCCATTAACCGTGATCAGAAATTCCCAATTTTAATTTCTAGTATATTGACCGTACTACGTTGATTTTTTCACGAAAACTCGAAAAATTATTGAACGCCGGACCATTAGATATATTGATTGCTATACGCTTGACATATTGGATAGTGAGAAACGCGATGCATGTTCTCGTCTTCCTATACCTATACATCACCCGAAAATAGTTTGTAACGTTCAATATCATCCGGGGCTCCGTTCATTAACCCAAAATTATGGTTATTTGCGATAAGGTCTGTATCGATAGTCGTACCGACCTATTCGATGCAGACCTAGTCAGTTCTCGTTTTGTATGTCATCCACAATTAGAGTGGCAGTATATATATTAAATTTTGATCCGGTTTCTTTCATATTAAATCCGTTTTATCGTGTAAGTTTTTAATAGTTAAGATGAAGTAAACCCACCTACCATCGTTCCCCGGGACGAGGACCGTGTCCGGCGGGTTAGCCGGTAAAATTACAACAACGAAAATAATAAAATCCCGTCGGCTCCGATCCCTGGATCTCGGCCACGGGTTGACGACCCGTGCCTTATGGCGGATCGTCAAACGTGCTCCTCCGGTGAACTCGGAGCGAGACGTCGCAAGTTAAATGTAAGAATTATTAAATAGTTGTCTAAGAAGTATTGGGAAATTAGGTAAGTCTATGAAAAAAATTGTGTACATGTCCGTTTTGGTTCTTAACCAAGGAAAAATTTCGCGTATGCGTCGTTTGTACAAAAACGAGCGGTGGTGTGTTCGGTTTACGCGGTATGTTTAGTTTTAGGGTATGATAGGAAGCGCGTAAATATTATTCGGGTTACATTTCAAAAGTTCGGCGATCGGCGGCTCAAACACGGTTTAAGTCGAACCAAGAGTATAAAACAAACGGTTGTTAACGCGCAAATGTTTGATAGCGCGGGAATTATAAGAGAAACTTTTAAATGCACGTTCCTTCGGCGACTATTAATAAATAAATTAACTAACGAGAGATACATAACATGTTTCCGACACAATTAACACTGCACAAAACGCGAAATATAATTCAACGGGGGGACGGGAGGAGAAGGTTTAACAAGCGATAAATTTCGTCAATAAAAAATCGTTCACGTGATATTTCGGGAGATAATAATAGCGACCAAACGATTTTACGCTAGTCACGTACTCATCAAGTTTCACGTGAAAATTTCTTAAGTTGCGCGATCGCACATTTGTTTCTTTCCGAAGTACCAACGTAGCTTTTTACTAGCATAAAAAAAAAGAATATCAAGTAAGTTCACGGCAGAAAACAAAATCAGTCATTAGACTGTTATATTGCTAAGATACTGAAAATCGTAAATATTTTCGTCAATTGATAGAAAAAACAAAGAAAGTCGTGGAAAAAATACGTCAATTTATTGGCGAAAAATTTTTAATCATACACCGCCAAGTGAATTATTATCCATTACTTAAAATGTATTTTAACAGAATAATAACCAGCGCGTGGAAAGGAATAACGCCATTTTGTGGAATCAACAATTTGCTGTTAAAGGGAATGAATCTACAAAATAGTTTAGAAATTGGTAGTACCCAAACGGATAACAACTCGAAGTCGACAAAATTGGTAAGTAGCAATTGATTGATTGCTGGAATGAAAACGAGTAAACCAGTGAAGAAGAGTGCGGCTACAAACATATTGTCATGTTTTAGGTGAGTCCCGTGCCGTGTTCGTTCAAGGACATGTTCAATATATATGGTGACGTGTTAGAAGCGTACAAATACGAACAAACCCAGACGATTCTTAAACGAATCACGAATGAAAACAGTGATCTGACAATGAAAGTAAAATACATTCCGGATACCAGCAACAGTTGGTTACAGATAGACATCACTACGAAAGAAAAAATAGCGAGTAAGCGTCTCAAGATGTAATATTACCAGTCGTTTCGGTTTTCCGTGCGAATAGATACATTTCGACTGCAAACGCGTAGCTTGAATTTCACACTCAGGGTGACAAACGTTTATTTTAAGTGGCAAATAATTGTACATGCCCTCCACCTTTTAAGCACCTATAGGCAATTGTGGTGAGACTATCGTACATTTACCAAGGTACTAAAATAGTACATTTTAAATATAATTGACGTTTAATATTTTAACACTCCTGCATTTTAACAAAATAGTAGGACGGTCAATTGTATGGTTACGCCATACTTTAGCTACGTGCTTGTTGACCAATTACGATAAAAGTTTTCCATGGCCTGTACTTTTTTCGATCCGGGAGTCTCGTTTCAAAAAGTTACCATTTTCCTACACAATTGTATCCCATGTTTCAGACTTATTCCGACCACATTGTACCGTGGCTTATAATCAAAACATTGGCGTAAAAGTTCAACCCGATAACAATGTAATTTCTGGTGACTTTGGCATTCGTGCATCGTAAGTACTATGGTTTAAAAACGTGACGGGCGAATAACAATAGCTGTCGGTGTTTAGGTCATTTAACTTTAACAAGAATGAGTTCTACAATACCATACGATATAAAAACTCGGCGATGGTGATCGATACAGAAATGATTTGGTCGGGAGACAAACATCAGCATTTACTTAAGGGGAACGTGGATTGTGTTTTGGGATATCAATTGAAAAATATCGGTGTCTTGGCTGGTGTCAATATGAATGTGAAACACGAGTATTCTGATTGGATTATGAAGTGTAAGGCGGTGTCTTTCGGTCTGGTGTTTCCAGCAGTCGCCGGTAACTTTACGATGTAAGTGCGCGTGTATGATTTTTCATTTCACCTCTTGTCATTCGACGGGTAATTAATTATTTATAATAATCTATACAAATTGCGATCCTTCAACCACTAATTGAGGATACGTAAACACGTCTTTTTAATTTACAGGAAACCGAATAATCACAGTTTCATGTTAGACGGTTATTGGAAAATAAATAATCAACTGGAAGTAGCTGGATCCTTGAAGCAAAAATTAAGAAATTCGCAATGGACTACTGCTCGTCACGAATTGGGAATGCGATACAAAGGATCGAATGATATTGCATACAGTTTGAAGACCGATTTCAAAGGAAATATAATGTCGGGAATATCGTGGATCACAAATTGTAATAATATATTAGTGGTTATATAATGAAACCTCGGAATTGATTTTGTTTAATTTCAGCGCTTAAAATTGGAGTTGCCATTCAATTCTGTATTAGAAGTTTATGGCAACGCAATGTAATTGGTTGTTTCATTGAATTTTAATGAGCGAAAAAATGAAATCGTTTCCAGAAATACAATGAATGTACTAAAGCGGTAATGGTAGTATACCGCTAACTAGTCTTCGTCGTGCTGGAAAATTGGCGGTTGCTACATTTTCTATAAGTGGTTGTTTACAAATATTCTTACGTCTAACGAATTAGGACTTTATATATACATGAAAAGCCTATAGATATTATAAAGATTTAAATAAAGAGTAGCATATTTAATTAATTTATGAATCATCCGTTTCTACTAAAATTCATTATCGAGTGTTTAATATATATTCATTAATATTAAAATTTAAAATTCAAATTTTAGTTTAAAATTACAATTTTTTATTTATGTCTATATATATATTTCTTTGTAATTGATATCTTAATGACCTTAAGTTAAAATCGGTGGATAATTAATTAATTAAAACTTTTGTTTATTTGTATCATTATAATACCCATTTTCTTTATATATGAGGTATATATACGTATATATGTTATTGGCAAATCGAAATTAACTCCCAGAAACGGCCTGGCAAAATGGAATTAAAATAGTGTGTGTATTTCCTTTTCATTTCCATTCTATTTCCTATAAGGTGCAGTAAATAATTTCTGTTATTTATATTTTTTATTACATCGTTGGGTAATAATGTGATTTTTTAATCCGAGGCAAATATTTTTCCTTACATAGCGTCATACAGCGTTTTTCTAATGCCGGAAAAATATACGCTATATTTTTAAAATTGACTAATCATAACCCTTCATTCTTTACGTTGTTTTTTTTCTTGATATTTAACACCTTTTTTACAATTATGAAGATTTTGGTCTACTCTAATTAATTTCGTCTATATTGTTTGTATCTAATTCTTTTTCTTCTTTTCTCTTTGGGGTCGCCCACTTTTTTCGTTATCTTTTAATTTATCTTTTTATAATTAGCTTAAAAAATTGTCTCAATACAGAGTTGATAAAAAAAAGAAAATATTTCGAGACACTTTGTGTCTATGACGAATATATATAATTATTTAATTAATTATAATTATTAATAATTACTAAATAATAATAATAACTATTATTATTATTATAATATTGACTATTTAATTATTATTATTATTATTATTATAATATTTAATATTTAATTATTATTAAAATAGTAGGTAGTAAGAATTTTAATTCTATTTATGTTATTTGAATTTAATTGTTGTTTCTAGCTTTTTTCTTAGCTATATGTAAGTCAGTCACCTTTATCCTAATTCTTTTATTTTAACTTTTTTATTTGAGTAACAAATCATTTCTATACTACAGGGTCAATAAGAAAAGGAAAGATTTGGAGACATTTCCTTATGAATGACGAATAAGGAATAGATTTATAAATCGCTTAAATATTTTTTCATTGATATTCTAATAAACTATATCCTTAATAACTCAATCGTCTTTTTTTCAATTTTAAACCATTATGAAAAGAGAATTAAAAAAATTGCATTGCGTAAATGAGCGTCGACGATTAACCAGAACATAATTATTACGTTTGTTTTTACGCGTTTAACAGTAACCAACAAGCGTTGGGATAATGGTACCAAAATCCAAAAAAGTATTATAGCCTAGACGTTTTTAAGTAAGGGTTGCGTTATAAGCGATAAAATCCACATTATCAGTTATCATTAACATTAATCTGGTGTGTAAAAGAAGGGTTAAGGAATGTTTCTGACAACGCCAACATTATTCTGCTTCCGGATTATAGTGCGTATTTAAGTACTGGGTACCTACAAATATCGTCGATAATATTTGTTCAGAGATCGCAGCCGGGAAAATGTGAAACTAAGCCGTTGGAGTTTGTAGAACAAAACAACGATATTTTGTTAAACAATAAATTTTAATTTGAAACGTCGAGTAGCTATTAAATGGTATATTAATTTTCGAATTAAACGTCACCTTTTACATAAAAAAAATTACCTTCGACAATTTTCGTGGACAAATCAAGCGTCAAAAAATACCGAATTAAATTCAGATCTAGTGCCGAATGAAAATCGAAAGCGACTATCAATTTTCGAAACGACTTTTGTTCCGGAACGGACGAATAACGAGAGACCATTTTTGTACACCATGCAAAAAAATGTGTCTTTCATCTAACAGGTATTGATTGTTTCGTATTTCTTAGTACCAATGAACATAAAAATGTTGAACGGATCAAATTACGATAACGCCATAACTTCGAAATACGGTACCGAAATCCGAAAGTTTGTTTTACCGATCGCAAATATTGTGGATGAATCCATAGTTAATCATCTGCGATGACTATATCATAATGATCATTATCAAGGAAGTTAAGACCGGTTTTTTTGTATTATCGGCCGATCGTTACTGATTTTGACACGATAAAAAACCGTTATATTTGCGACAGCAAGACCGTTCTGTTCTCGTAGTCGTCGTACCTTTTCTGCGTTTCGGTTTTTTTTTATGTTACGTTTGTCCGTCCAACAATTGAAATTTCTCGTACATGCAGCCCTTGCGTGTTCATTGGCCACAATAATGAATTATTTGAAACAGCACGAAGCCATTGACATTGACCAGGAACTGTTAAACGTGTACAAATTTAACATCGACCAGCTAGTGGAACTGACCAGACTGAGTTCGCGATTGTTTTCCGACGTACCGCAGCCTCGACAGGAAGATACAACGGCGGCGACGGTTAAGTCAATGTGCTAAATATATGGAACGCTTCAGTTATGCGCCCGAAGTGTATTACCCGGTGCGCACAAATAATCCTTTGTATCACAACTTGGCTTATCAGTGCGTAGTTTCAAGTTTGCCTGTGTCATATCGCATGTTCGACAATGCTAACGAATACGGACGTGCTGGTGAACCCACTGTTCGGTTTCAGTTCCAAACCTCTCTTTCGTCGGACGTTTCTGCCCGTTATAGACGCACTATGGACGACCAATGGGCCAATCTGCAACGTGGACGTGCCAAGTGGCTGAAACATCAAGGTTAGCGATGCGATTAGTTTCGAGTTGTTGATTTCGCTCACGGCGCTAACGGAATGTGCCTACAATTTCAAAGAAAAATATCACTGTTTTGGCGGAAGATTCGTCCACTAAGAATTAGTAGTAAAATACCAATTGAAATTGCCTCTGTATCTCAACATAGAACTATGTATAAAATTACAACGGCTTTTATTTTATTTGAAAGTTATATTATATATATATATTATATATTTGCAAAATATGGACGAGTATATTCCGCATTAATTTAGAAATTGAGATTATTTATTTTTAATATAATTGTCAATTCTTCAACATTTAAAATAATTATTACTCG
>JAIPRN010004392.1:0-15305 GCA_025469175.1 Geopemphigus sp. TES_GeoC_2020
GTATGCAGTTGCGCACTAATAGGGAGGGATTTTGGGGATAAAACTTTTTTAGAAAAAATTAATTTCTTACGAGACGTATATTTTTAGTCAATAATAACGAAAAATCAAAATATTTTTAAACTTCGATACCCGCTATAATATAACGTGTTCGTCAAAAATGAATAATCCGTTAAAGTTTATAACGTGTCCCGTTTCGTTAGGGTCATCGGATTTATTTATTTAAAAATTAATCTCCCCCCCCCCCGGAAATTTAGGACTAAGCATGCCACTGTGTGTATGTATTCAAACGTTTCGAAAACTCTTCGGAAAATGCGAACGTTTTTCGACGAAAGCCATGTCGGGCGGTCGTCAATAACGACTCGTCGCGACCCACCGAAACCATTTATTATTGCTCCCGGGTTTCTCGCGAAAATAATTCGGTTTTACGTATACGGCTTAACAGCGGTACGTATACATCTATTATGTACGAAACGTTCGTACACATTCGAAAAACCAAACGAGTACCTACCGGCTAATCTATCGGACGACGATAAGCACTAAATTCGTAATTCACGAATAAACGATGGCCACGTGTGTATAGCGTGAAAAAGAGTAAATCGCCATCTTCCCATCGTCCCACGCTCACCCTTCAATCCCGTAAAAGAAAAGTCGCGGTTTTTACAATTTTCGTTTTCTGTCGCATAACGTGCGTACGCTTTTGCACCGAAGTATGTCGACCGGGTCCGAGTAGAATTCCCACGTGATATTAATCGCTATTTATAGACGCTCGACCGTGTTGGCGATAGAAACTTTATAATATATATATATATATATATATATATGTAGTTCGGAGCTCGTTTACTTACCTCAAACAAATAATAGCTTCGTTGTATCCTATCGTAATCGAAGCTGAACAAGTTAATCGTTTCCGTTAACGAACATGGCGCTGTGCGTACAGTGATTTGATACGAAAAAGGGTTGGTCGACAAAAAATCCAACGCGGTCATTTAAACATCACGTCATTGACGTAGAACTGTCATTAATGCTCGCCATCGGTTTAAATGTAATATACATACACACGTTGCGAAAATATACGAAGTGATTTTATCGACGTGTACGAGTTAACCCTTTACGTTATAGCGATATATAAAAAACATTTCGGTATACACGGGCGATCTTGAATGGAAAAAAAAAGAAACGGAATTAAGTCTTCGTATATACACGGTTAATGTGTTCACGTAATATAGTTCGTCCAATTCGTTGTCGGGTACCTCGCGTGAAATAATATTTACGGCTACGCGACTTAATCGACCGAAATGTTTTTCTTCCGTTTTTGAAAACTTTATCGTTTTCGAACCCTCGAAATCGCCGTATTAATTATTAACCGATAGTTTTTTACGCGATAATTATCGTTTATTCCATTATATATATATATATATATATAACATATGGCCAAAACCCACGAGGTTAAACGCATTTTAAATTGGAATTGGGAACGCGTCTTTATCCATATCGTCTATACATATATATAATTATTTATACGAGCAGAGGTGTTGATAATTTACGACTCGAGCGGTTTTTTATTCGATAATTATTTCGTTACGGTGTTATGGAATTACTACGTTTTGGAGGTTATCCCAATTTATAGTGTTGATTGTACTGAAACGCACCATTCGCGAGATACCGACAAAAAAGTACAAATACAATTAAAAATCCGCCTCATTGTACGAAATTGAACGGTTCGAATTAAAAAATCTATCTCGGTAAACGTTACGTAATGGTTATTCTCGGAACGCCGTTCAGAACACAATATCGAGTCCGCAGTGTATACAATCGTATTATTATACAAACGATCGTATTCAACGAGTTTTCGGGCGTTCTTCTAACACAAATTTACATAATGATACGTTCAAAAGCGAATATGTGTTGGAATCCAATTGTGTTTTCGTGAAATTAGAACGCGTCCGATTGAGTTTATGTATCGCGTTCAGTTTCTTTTATCTCTCCGAAGCGGAGACAAATTTTTAAACCGAGCACAATTTCACTGTATACATTTTCGATTCTTCTTGTTTTTCGAAAAATCGCGTTAATAAAAAAATAAAAGGCGTTCGAAACGCTCGGGGACCGAATTAAACGAATTTTAACGGGCAAATTGCGAATCGTATTTGAGATTTCCGATAGAACGTGAAAAAAAAAAGAAACCGAACGAAAATATCGTTGGAATACATAATACGTATTCGGCAAAAACGCCGAGAAATATTAATTTTCGACGATGAAAAAATGTACGTAAGTATATTCAAAAGACGAAAGAACAAATAACGAGCTAGATGACGCGTGAAATTCGATTTTAATATACCAATACAATATATATACACACATCTACGAAGTTGTGACGGTTAAACTTTCGGTTCTTCTTTCGTCCTCTTATCCACACAAACTGTATATATATATATATATATCTTTACACGCCTCGTTCGTCGATCCAAAGGTTATCATTGATCGTCCTTTATTTCGTTCGTGATTTACGATTTCGCCACCGATTTTTCATATTTATGTATCTGGTCTCGTGCCAAAAATTTCCATCACATTAAGTCACTTGTAGGTAATACGTTCAATTCACTCTCTCTCTCTATATAATTATATACACGTCTATATACCGTAGGGATTAAACCGACCACGAAGACGGTTTTCCACGACTTCTGAATATCTTCCGGCGCGAATTTATCTTCTTTTCATTTACACACACACACACACACAAGCATAAGCAAAATATCCGGAAAATATTATTATCGTGGCGATTGGTTCACTTTGCGGCTGCGTTTGGCGTTTACGAACGTACAACGTTGGCTATTCGTATCAATGTAAAACCGAGTTTATACTCGAATCGTGTTCGATCACGTTATTTCGCGTGCCGTTGATTGTTTATTACAATACAATCGGCCGGTGTATTATGGACGCGATCGCCGGAGGCGCGTCGAACAACGAATTGCCGTCGTTATGTCGAATGTCCGAGATAATTGAAAAAATATTCGTCGCGTACCGGAGACGACCGTTAGAGGACGCGATTCCACGCGACGCGTAATGTTTGGCGCGGGCGTGCGGGGATAACGTGTCGTTTATTCGCGGGAGAAACAAATCGCGCCGTCGGCCGCCCGCCGTAAAACATCGCTAAATACCCGTCCGCGGCGCGTAATTCGTTAAGGGTTTACGTTTCGAAAAAAACGAAAAGTATAAAAGAATTCCTATTTACGTTTTACATCTATACAGGTCCTCAAGGTTTCGCGGTGAAAATACAAACACACACACACACACACAGCGTATAATATATAAATAATAACGTAAAGACTGTGTATTAACCTAGTTTGAATTTTTAAATTGTTGTTTAAGACCGTCCCATTATGCACGGTTCACATTTCACTAAACGGCTCTATATATGCATGGTTGACAAAGCGGGAGAGAGTTTACATACACACATATCTATTTATATATATATATATAAATGTACGTTTCTCGGATATTCCGTTATTATTATTACCGTACGGCGGCAATATCGCGAAATATGTGTACGCGTGTCATGTATTACTTTTAGTTTTTTCCCGTCGAAATTCCAAAAAGAAAACGAATATTTCGAAGTTACCGATGCCGGTAGATATAAATAAAAATAATTGAAAATACTTTTTTTTTCGAGCACGTATATTTACTAAACAATTGGACGTCGATCAAAAATGTTGAAACTTCACGGCTAATATATATTTGCGTACAATTTGATTTATTTTAATTTCACTAATGCTATTAAAATAATTGTCTCCGTTTATTTTGCATAGGCGAACATTGAATCAACGGCGTTACGTTTTAGGACTAATTATGTCTATTTTGGTTTCAGTGGAAAACGCATTGACTATATTGGACGATGTGTTGCAAAGTAGACTGACAAACGCGAACAACAACGATTGTTCTTTATTAAAGATGAAAACAATATTTTCAAACGAGTATGTTTTTACAATAAATTCGTTTCGATTTATGATTTAATTATTATATCGGGCATGATGCGATAAATATATAACGCCAATAAGTGTACGTGCGTAAAATTTGGTAAATATATTTAAATATTCGTTTGAAATTTAGGAATTAGACGTTCCAAAATGTGTTATATATTGACACAATTCGTTAATATCGACTCGAAACTTAATCGATATTTGACAATGTTCTATCGACCACGGTATACTTTATTATTTTCACGTTTAAATTTTTTTTCATTTACAGTGTGCCTAGTACCCTACTATAATATAGAACAATTCGAATAACTCTGCGGGGAGAATTATTACTTCCCACGATAATGCTATTATTTGAGTAATGTTTCGACGAAAATTGTTACACGTCACCAAAATGTTAAACAAAAAGAAATTTTATCGAATTTGCCAATAATTACACATTTAAACTTGCTTCTAGGTTTCTTAATTGGTAAAAATGTTGACTTTTAATTTCGAATATACATCCTCCAACTTTCTTGAAAAAATTCGAGATACTTTATTTACTTTTATTTTAAATAGAATTAAATTACAATACCGTTAGAAGTTACCCCTACTATATTATTTTAGACTAAAGTGATATTGTTTATTACCAATTCAGCGTTAAGTTATTTAGAGTAATAACTATCTAATTACGTCTAAAATATAAAAAAATGATGTTACATCTATTTATTACGCAAATTACTAAAAATTGTATTTTTAACACTTTATTAAATAATTAAAAATAATAATAGTTACAAAGGTTTATACAAATAAAATACAATATTATATAACGAACAAATAACAATTCAGAATTAATAAAATCTTAAGTTAAACAATAGAGAACAATTACATATACAGATAATAAAAAACATTTGTAAAAAAATATCATAAACATATAAAATACAACAAAACATTTTACAAAATAAATGGCGCAAACATGCGTGAAAAATACCAAAAAATGTTAATTAGAAAAAACAATGTATAAATTAAACAATGCAAAAAATTACTTAAATAAACAATCAAAAACAATTTGTAGTAATACGAAAAAATTTGAATAAATGAATATAAGAAAAATGTCAAAGAGAAAAAGAAATGTATAAATTGTAACGATCGTGAAAAATATTCAAAACAAAGAAATAGTAAAGTATATAACAGGTAACAATAATTAAATAATGTGTAACAAAATATGTATGATGCGAGAAAAAAGTAAGAATAATTTCAAGTCATGTTTCAGGAAAAATTTACTGACCTCACCCGCGCTACGAACGTTTCTTTTGTATTTAAAAACACAGCCACCCGCGTGTGTTTATTTATGGTTGTCCCGAGAAACATTGACAAAACCTCCTGTATACGAAAAACGCGTAGATAAATTAGAAATAATTATTAAATTCACATATATCATACCTTGAAAACGCGCGGAACCTTTTCCTCCATTTTCCAGTCGACGTATTTTCTGCCGTCTGTCCATTTTCGTTGGCTCCGGCCGTCGTTCTTATATTGGTGGTGCTTTGGTCGTAAGTTTCTTCTTCAACTATAGCCAGTTGTTTGGACGTTTCGTTTTGTATTGTTACGTATGTTTCGTTCGAGGTAAACGTCGAAGGAGTCTCTTCTGCGGCCACTTGTCGATTTTCATTTTTAACGATATCTATTACATCTTCCTTTAGTTCAGTTCTATCGTTATCAATTACTTCCTCAAATATAATCTGGTGCTGGATTGTTTCGTTTTGTAATGTTACGTATGTATCGCTTGAGGTAAACGTCGAAGGAGTCTCTTCTTCGGCCACTTGTCGATTTTCATTTTTAACGATATCAATTACCTCTTCCTTTAATTCAGTTCTATCGTTATCGCTGACTTCTTCAAATATAATCTGGTGTTGGATTGTTTCGTTTTGTATTGTTACGTATGTATCGCTTGAGGTAAACGTCGAAGGAGTCTCTTCTTCGGCCACTTGTCGATTTTCATTTTTAACGATATCAATTACCTCTTCATTTAATTCAATTCTAGCATTATTAGTAATTTCCTCAAATATAACCTGGTGTTGGGATGGTTCTCTTTGTTCCTTTACGTTTGGTAGAGACGGAAACGTTGGAAGAGTTACTTTTTCTTCGCTCACCCTTTTTTCATTTTCTTTTGTAATAATATTCAAATTGTCATTGTTGTTGGGAGTTGTCACTTTGTGTATACTTTCTTTTTGCAATATCTCTTTTTCTACATGTATATTGGACTCAGTCATTATTGGCGTTTTAGGAGTGCTGTTTTCAGTTTTTTGTTGTTTTTTATTGTTTTTGTTAAAAATAATAGAGTCGTTTTTTCTAAAGCACTTGTAATATATTGTCTCATTAAAACGCACGAATTTCTGGGATGTTCCTTTATAGTTTGTTCCTTTCGACATTTTTAAAATAGACTTTGGGGAAGTCACATCCATTATCATTTCGTCTACTTTTCCTACATATCCACTTCTCTCGGCGCTAATTCTTTCGTTTGTGATCAGAGATTGCTGGGTTCGATCATGATTTTGTATGGCAATTAATGCGTTGTTGGGAGTTGTCACTTCGTGCATACTTTCTTTTTGCAATACCTCTTTTTCTGCATGTATATTGGATTCATTCGCCATTGGCGTTTTAGGAGTGCTGTTTTCAGTTTTTTGTTGTTTTTTATTGTTTTTGTTAAAAATAATAGAATCGTTTTTTCTAAAGCACTTGTAATATATGGTCTCATTAAAACGCACGCATTTCTGGGATGTTCCTTTATAGTTTTTTCCTTCCGAAACTTTTAAAATAGACTTTGGAGAAGTCACATTAGCCATTATCGTTTCCTTTATTTTTCCTTCATATCCACTTCTCTCGGCGCTAATTCTTTCGTTTGTGATCACAGATTGCTGAGTTCGATCATAATTTTGTATGGCAAATGACGCGTTGGAGGCACCCGCCGAACCATTTTCACTAGTCCTCTGCCATTGGTTTTCGTTTTGTCTAAAGACAGATTATGTTTATGAAAATAAAGTAAATTACAAATTTAATTTCGTTGTAAATAAGTTATTTACGTTCTTTGATAAGCGTTGTCATTGTATGATCTGTTTCGGCTGTTATCTAAAAATCACATTTTTTCAATCAATATAACATACTTAAAGCACACAAGCACACTAAGTTGTTAATTACTAAGTTACTAATCATTAGTGGAGAGGCAGTAATGTGTATAGCTTTCCCCTCTCCACTGTTCAAAATGGGAAAAAATATACATCTGATAACTAAATTACTATTTACTAAATTACTTATAGGGGCCCTAAATCGATGCATATTTGGCGAGGGCGTTTGGGGATAATGATAGGTAGACACTTTTCTCAATCTATATTTTTCAAACAAATTTTTTCTCAATTCTATTTTCCCCAATAATTTTTTCCCTAAAAATTCACTTAAGTGTAGATCACTTAGATTAGGTAAAAGGAGAAGAAAAGTAATATTTAGAAAAAATAAGAATATTAAATTGGGAAAAGCGCCATAAAATCGGGGACAATAAGCTATTAAATAACAATTATAATATAATAATAGCGTACTTAAATAATCGGTCAATTATTAGGATTTTGTTATTATAAATCCCCTGGTGTTCGTTACGGCCGTAACAATAAGGATATATATTTAAAGGTATTTCACAAAATAATCGGGAAATCTAAACGTTCGGATTTAAAAACCAATCCGTAATTGATAACGATATGAAAAGTTGTTAACAATGATAACGTTTATTTATTTTAGGAGCGCTAAATGGCCCGAGTACGCACCCTCCGATCGTCCCTAGTTACGCCTTCAGCGCAATACACGAGGTCATGTATTATTAACTTATCGAAAGTTCACACGCGCGCACCGGTAAAATTTACCGTAATTCATCGAACAACTTACGGGCGTAACTCTCGTTTCCTCGGGGTCTAACATTGTGGTTTCGGACGTTTGTGTTCCTATCGACGCGTTCGTTGATAACGTTCGTCGATATATTGGACCAGTGGTTCGGTAACTAAACGAAATACGGTAATCGTCGTTCGTACGATTAACGACGAAAATAATTTCGGCTGAACGGTTACCGTGGCAACCGTTCGCGTAAAAGTGTTGTAAATCAACAAACACTATACTACTATCGCAATAAGACGGCGCGAATGCCGTCGTAGTCGCTAACTAAGACGAATTTCGGAAATTCCATAAAAACGATCGCGCATTTATATAAATTATGCTTACGGGTGGTTGCCGTCGGGTCGTTGGTAGCACACGACTTCGATCTGAAATGTATCGCGCGATATTAGGTGCTAATTATTTCGGCGTTTAATTTTTTGTTTACTTTGGGCCGGATGGTAGTAGTTATTGGTGTTACTATAGTTCGTATTTCTATAGTTCGTATTTCTATAGTTGTACGTATTCCAATTGTTATTCGTATCCCTATAGTTAGTATTTCTATAGTTGTTCATATTCCAATAGTTATTTATGTCCCTGTAGTTGTTTGTATCCCTGTAGTTCGTATTTCTGTAGTCGTTCCTAATTGAATTTAAGTGGTATGTCTGGGCGTTAGGCGGATGATAACCGTGTATGTACGGAGAGGGCGGTTGTGGAGCCTGGTTTGACCGACGTTGGGGATAATTTTGACCTAAAAAACGTAATTACAATTAATAATATCGAATAATAGTGTACGAAAAAATTACGTTCCAAAACGTGTCCATCTATAATCGGAAAATAGAAATTACAAAATTTACTTACTCATAACGACGGTTCGAGTTGACGGTTATAGGTGACGCCAAGGTAGAAAATCTAAAGAACCTATTAACAAATAGTAAAAAAAAAAAATAATTAAAGACCTACCTTAAAATTGACACTATGGTCGGGTAGGGCTGGAAATTAGCGAAAATAACGTAAACGAAATATAGAAAATGAAAAACAGTACATGTGCGTTAGAGCAAAAAATGTAAAAGATGCGTAAATATAATAATAAATTAAATATAAGTAATAAAAAAAAAAAATGAAAAGTTTCTCGAAAAATTGACCCTAAGGTCGGAAAGGCTTGAAATTCGGAAAAGTAGCGTAACAAAAAAATAAAAAAAAAATTTCGAAAATTATTGAAAATAAATAAACGAACGCGAACGTTAAAGAAAACAATGTAATAATATGAGCGAATATCGCAGAAGTGCAAATATAAATAAATTGCGGCTTATAACACGATTTATGGAATTTGGTTTGAAGAACGGCAAAATGCAAGAATGTGTATAAGCGAGTATGGCAACCGAGGCTTGTTTATTTTGCTCGTTCACGAAACAACATCATATGTTAATGACTATTTAATCTCCCTGACTATAATACCATCATTATTTACATTTTATATTCCGAGTGCAGTAAAGAATGCATTATTATAGAATAACGTACTTTTGTTTTGTACGTGGCACCTTTCGCGGACGATTTATTTAAGCTATGGTTACTTATTTTCATTGGCGCGACGATAACAAATTACGACGAATACTTTCGGTTAATTCGATTGTACTCGTAATACGGGTACCCATTCCGTAGATAAAAGTAACCTGTTCGATTTCATACAACGAACAATTCGTGAAAAGTCGTATATTGATTAGTTTTTATTTTCGTGGTTTTGTACGTATTTGGTCAATTAATACACTCGAGTAAGGCCTTGAACAATGTGTTTTGAAAACGTGTTTGTTATCAATTTTAAACATTAACGACAATATAAAACGGCGCGGATTTTGGTACCATTCGTGTAGTTTCTACCGCGTAAAATACAAAACAAACGCGAAAAACTTACCATTCGCGTAATAGTTTTACGTGTACGATTATTTCGACGCTATATAGTTTTTATAGTTTACTACGATAAGTCGTCTTAAACATTATATGTTTTTCGAATATAACGCTTCGCGCCATTTACGTTTCATCGATTAACGCGAATTGCTTCCCGCGCGCGAAAAATCGCGGCCTCCGCAATTACGCGTCTGTTTGTTCCCCGGGGCGGTATATATAATTTTCGTACGTTCACGTTTCCGCGGGTTGTCTTCCATTCTCGCCTATCCGTCGTCAAACGATTTTAACTTACAAAAATAATAATCGATTTATCGTACTCGACGATCGTCGTACCACGAAATCCCGATTTTCTCGGATCCTCGTCTGATGTTCCTGTACTTTTCGACCGCGCATTCGGGCTTTTTCCGGGCCTACGGAGGTTTTACATGACACGCGCGTTCAAATCGACCACGGTATGTTAAGCTGTGGTTAGAGTGTGTACTTACGGTACCGTGTTTGCCGCGTACGTCGAAAACACAAAGCACGTGTATTAATCGGTCGACACGCAAAATGTATTACGGGGCGCGTTTACCCGTTGATATTCCGCTTTAAACGATTTAGTTACGCTTACCGAATCGCTCTGTATACACGAAACGACCACCATATTTATGTCCGCTTCATGAACCGGGCAATTTCACGTCTGCGTCGTACATAAAAACGCTTCTCGAAATATCGTATTGGGTTTTTTTATTATCGATAAAACGGCTTTGTAAAACGTTTATAAAATTAGGTACAAGAATAGAGGAATATGAGGTAAGTTATTATCGTCGCAGACGCGTCTCTGCGCGGAATTTTTCCCCTTTTTCTTTTACGGCGTATTGTTATGGCGATAATATTTTTTAGAAAAGGTCGTATTCGACCCGGCGCGTTATATATAAAGTATAAAATTCGATTTCGCGAAATTTACAATTATAAAGTCTAATAAAACACCGCGTTCCGAGTTATACATTCCGCGTTTTACTTTTATAACAGATCTGTTTGTATTCGTGTACCTATTTTTATATTCGTTTCGTGTTAACGTACTCCGGTTACGTTCCCAGTAATATATGACAAGTGTGAGTTATCGGTATTCGACGACACCATACGGTGTAGTTTATTTCAGACTTTTGTTTAGTCGTCGGTTCACGTTAAACGAAACTTGAACGCCGGAATACCGTAGACAAAACAATTGTACACGGTTTTTTTTGTCTACGTTCGATTCGCCGAACACGTCCTTATTTCGACACGGCGAACCATAAATTATTTATCGTACGACAATACACCGTAGATTCGACCGTTCGAATTATCGTTTCGAACGCGAGCAACGGCCACTTTATCGATTTGATTTAAATATGCCGGGGGCTATCGGCCGGTGACACGAGTACCGATAATATAGTAACTTGATTCGGGGGCGGAGCTCACGATAATTGGAGACGTCGTGTTCAGGATTTTTGTGCACATCGAATCCTTGGCCGGCCCTAAACGTCAATAGTTCGCTATGTCCGTCGATGGGTCGGTGGCGTAGATTTTTCGAAATTTACCGTAATTACGTACGAAAAATTGCGGAATCGGTCTTGCCAACGTTTTCAACGAAATTGTTTAGAACGTCGCGGCAAAATTGATCGTTTCGCGCGTATATTGACGATCGAAATAGGTTTTTTGTCCGGAAACCGATTGCTGTTTAAAAATGTATAACGGCGAATTATCGTCGAATAACCAACAGTCCGTTGAAGTGTTTTCGTAGACATCAACAAATCGTTTCCATTTATTTGACCAAACCAACAACCGTCAACGGGACGCTAGGAATCGAAAATTCTTTTCGAGCGTTTTCGTTCATGTCTTCGTCGTAAATTGCTTTTGCCCGACGGCAAACGGTACAACCGGAATACGATTATACGGCGGGTGATATTTTCGAAATATAAAAATTCGTAACGTTCGTTCGAATTATTGATTTACGAAAATATCGCTCCGTAATTAATATTTTTAACCGATTTCGCTTTGGCAGGCAAATACATACGTACCCTGGGACGCGTGTCCACCTGTATTTCGTTTTTTTAAAATACGTCCCTGTGTACGAAAATATATTCGATCGACGTCTATACGATAGCTGTATAGGCCATTTACGGTTTTTTCGATAAAATGCATAGCTTTATGGTACGTAATTAATATTCGGTTTGATAATTAAATTCACTCCAATAGTTACGTTCCAAGTAAATTTGTTTTCCAATTAGTCCTATACACGATATTAGACAATATCGAGTGAGAGAGAAAACAATAACTAATAACTAATGTTCATAACACGCGTACGTTGTGTTTCCGTCTTACGAACGGCTCGAACGGCTTTGATGAAATAACGATGATAATAGGCGACGTATTCGGGACGAGACAAAGGGATTTAACTACGTAGTCTCGAAATTCTAAAAACACGATTGGAATTTAGACGAACGATCGTTTAAACGTCAGCCGTGTGTTACTAAACTTCGCAAGCCCCTTGTGAATAGATAAAGCGCGTTGTTGGTTGTCTTGTTTCGTCGATAAATTAATTTTTTATAAAGCGATCAAGCCCTTAATTACGGGACGACGCGGTCGGCTAATGTGGTCCCGTTTTTCATACATTCAATCGGACACCGAGCGTACGATAATACGTCTGACGAGATTTTCCAAATTAAACCACCTGATATAACAATTAAAGCGCGTTGAGTATATTGACGAACCGTACGATATATTTGTGCTCCGTACCGACCATAATAATTATTACGGGCTATAGATATAAGCCCCGTTAAAATATATACCTATGATTTGAAAATTCTTATACACACGCTTGTTTATGAATATATTTAAATACGTTTTCGCTATAAACGTTTAAATTACAATAAACGGTACTATAAAAATACCCTTCTCCGACGATTTCAATATCGAAACGGTACGACAATTAGCTGCCAAATACTACTCCACTCGAAATTATCGAATACGTTCCCAAACCGGCTAATTTCTTCGCTCTCGTGTAATTCTCTTCCTGGAAATTCAACGCGCCGTCCGAAACAAACAACGGCGCAGTGATTTACCGCGATATGCGTAAATATAAAAAAAAAACAAGAGTCCCGTCGGGACGTATCAACGTCTTCGGTTGATTCAAACGAAAATAAAAATGTAGCGAAATCCAACGAATATACCCACTGTGCCCATTTATCGTACGTGTCGTAAATATTCTCGAGGAAAAATGATTTACGAACATTTACGCGTATAATAACGAAACGTATACAAAATTATGACAATTCTAATAGCGAGGATCATAAAACGTCAATATTCGTCGGGAACGTCTAATAACCGTGACAATATACGTGCTCGTTTTTTTTTTAAATAATTCAATCGGGAAATCTAAAACGCGAGACGATATTTTAGGTTGAAAATATTCGGGCCAATTATTTCGGAACGTCCGCTCGATGTTAGTGCCTTTTTGTACGATTTCGTCAAATAAGTTTTATCGTCAACACATCGAACGTTTCGCCCGTGTCATTTACTGGCCGCATATACCGATCCTCCATATAGGCTACGCATGTTGGTCCTTTATCGAGCGTCCCTTTTATGATTCGACGTTATCGCGTTCCGACGGGACATTGTCGAAGCACCTTTCCCACATATTGTACCATAAGAACATACGGTAATAATACGCGTCGTAGAATTCAAATTACCGGTTTTTTATATCGATTTTGTTATATTTTTCGCGGCGTACCCTTATATATATATATATATATATATATATATATATATACATACACGCTTGTAAAAATCTAAATCGTCCCGGACATCTATTCAACCGGCCGAAGCTATGTGGCGTGGAGTCGTTGTCACGCATCCGTGATCGGTGAGCTTTTAACGACGCTTAAATATATGTTATCGTTGTCCGAAAGGAAACTCGGTAAGACCGAACGAGAAAGAATATATATATATATAATAATAATAAAAAAATATAATCGAAAACCCGTAAGTCCCGGTCGGATTATGTGGCTTAACTCGAATATTATACAGTAATCCATTATTTCTTCTTCTGGAAATAAGGGATTTTATCTCGACCCCATCGATAGGGCAACCTTGTATTGTGTGTGTGTAATATACTCGCCTATGATTACATATTATACGATTTATGCGACATTCACAGTATTACGTCGGAACGGAAATAAATAGTTACGGGTCACGACGCGTCGTACGTTACACGGTATATATATTTTAATATCGCCAAGTCTGGCCTTTGTTTAGTATTCGTTCGAAAATGTTCACCGCGAACGTTTCTACCATTCGACAATCGTTGTTTCGCCATCGTGTACAGGGTATCGTTGGGTTTTTTTTAACACGATTCGCGTTTTCGAAAAACGTAAATCATTTTCGTTACGTTTTTTTTTGGTTTTTCATACTTTTAATACGGTTACCCCTAATCACGTTTCGGTTGTAACGATTTTTGATTTTTAAAAGGCAACCCGAAACGAAACAGCGTATCGATACGCCTAAACGATATTTCTGCACTGCTAACTGAACATATTCGAGGTCGGTTCAAACAAACAGTTAAAAAAAACCGCCGCTAAAACGACGTTTGGACAACCAATGGCGTCCGTCTTCTTTGTCGTGACTAGAGCGTTTCGGTAAAGAGAAAATCTGTTCAACGTCACTGGTTGGACGCGTTGGAATCGTCGAATACGCGGGGTCGTACGTTCAATTTTCGAACACGCCGAACACGGCCTTCCCTTCATCTAATCGTCAGTCGACGCCTCGTACAGACTATTTCCGTGCCTAAGGCGTTTTGAAAACGAGGCGAATCGTAACGGCCGAGAACGTACGGTTTCTGATTTGAATCGCGATACGCTGCCCGAACGTATTCAACCGATATACGGGCCCGTTCGGTGTGGCGGGCGGATAAAAAGTTCGTGTGGCGATTCGCGCGTTCATAAACGAAGCTCCTTCGGGAACGGACGAGCGTATTATAACTACGACGACGTATATAGTACGTCGGTGGCGAATTATCTCTCTGAACCCTCCGGTCGTATTATACGCGCGATATTTATATATTAAGAAATCGCGTGACTGGCGACGGAAACGCGCAAAACGTATTTCTCGCCGAACGAATTTTATTCGGAGGACATACATCCGTTAGAACGCGCTCGGGATATCCGGGTTAACTGGAATTTAACGTTCGTGGGAGCGAATAAAATCGACTAATTCGTACAATTACCACGTCTCTCTCTCTTTCTTTTTATATATATATACATCTTTTACTGTTTATTCCTCGGGAAATCTCTCGCGAAACGTGACGCCAGAGAAGACGAACGGAATAAACACGTGATTTAACGTCCGTCGCGCCGTAATTATATATAAACGCGCGCGTGTGTATGTGTGTGTGTATACACTCCGTTTACGACGGAGTCGTAGACAATTATTATTAATGAAGTTTATTTCGATCGGATTAAACCGGAAGTAGGACGGATTTGTCGTTTTTTTTTTTTTGCGAAACTAGAAACGCGAGGG
>JAIPRN010004393.1:0-15302 GCA_025469175.1 Geopemphigus sp. TES_GeoC_2020
CGTGGCGGCCGTGTTTCCTCGACTTTTCGTACTAAAAACCAAAAAAAATACTGCATCGACCGCCGCTGTCTCCAATCTAAAACGACGGACCGCTCCTATTACGCGCCGTCATTAACAGCGAACGTACGTGGGCGGCGCGTACCGATTGAAATCGAACCCGTAGTTTGTAATCGACAATGCTGATTGTTCGCTTCCTCAGATAATTCGTCCGAATTATTATTATTATTATTATTATTATTATTATTATTATTATTATTATTATTATTATATCGGATATACTTGGGGATGACCCTTCGGAAATACGCGACAACATCGGACTGGGCGTTAATAACGAGTGTACGAGTCAGCGTTCCCGTTAGCGCTGAACAGGAAACGAATTTACCGACGCGCGCGACGGCGAAAACGATACGTTTAATAACGCGCGCCTTAATTTACCGTTAAGCCGGGAACGCGCGTACTCCGGTCGCTCGAATCGCGTTTTCGAAACGTTTACGTAGAGAACAAATGCTGCGGCCGGCGAAACGAATTTTGCACGTTTGTTTGCGTTCGAACGACAGCGATCGATCGGTCGGCATAGGAAAACGCGATTGCAATCTCCCGGCATCGAAAACCGTAAAAACCGCGAAAAAACGTCGCCGCTTCTCCAGTCCTTCCGGACTCTAATCGACACACATCGGCCGTATCGAAGCGTCGCGCGCGTCTTTTACGGTTTTTCGTTCGAACTTTATTGAACGGAAACCACCTTGTTCGCGCTAACCGTTTTATCGATAGGCAACGAAAGTAATAACAAATCGAAATTAATAACGACCGAAGCCGACGTACGCTCGTGTTATTAGAAACTTGACGAACCGAATCGATTAAGCGAACATTGTCTCGCGGCTTACCGGACGGTGTAATTGAATTTAGATATTTCTTCGTTCTTTCTCTCTCGCGTTCAAATAATTAATCAGTCGTGTACAATTACAACGAAGCGGATTTGCACGTCGATCCGAATTATTATTTTTAAGTTTTTAATCAAATCGGATGATTTCGTCGGCCCGCGTGTGTTATTGGTTGGTTCCCTTTATTTCGGTTTACTCGGCTTACGCGCACAATACGAAAACGCATATAGAGAACGCGCGAGCGAATAAAAACGGCACGACCGCGAAAAATTGTCGATTGAAAATATAACTATACCAAACCCAAGAGCGTCGCCGTACGCATATCTGGTAAAAATTTGGAATTTCTACGACAATTTTAACCGTTCGAACGAATTATTTTGTTTTTCGGCGTTTATATGGGAAAAAGTGAAATTTTGAACTTGCGTAACTCCGTCAATTCTCAACCGATTCGTGTTTTCTTCCGACCGTCTACAATAAATAGAATCGGTCGAAAAAAATGTAATTTGAAATCCAAAAAAGAAGGTTTGAAATTCAAAAAAGTGCTCTCACGACCGCGAAAATTTTTTTTTTATATTTCTTATACCGGGCCATATCAAACGAAACGCGAACGCGAAAATCGAACGGGAAAATACGAAACGGTTTTTTTACGGACCGCCACGCGACGCGAATTATTGTCGAAAATCGCCCGACTTTCGGCGAAAGAAATTAATAATCATAATGTATTCGTATCGCGCAGAGCCGCCCTGGGTGACGGGCGCGTTCGTTTTAGCGTACCGCGCAGAAATGACGGTAAATACCGGTCGGGTCAAGAAGTATTTCGTCAACCCAAATCGTTAAAACGAATTTGTATTCCGATGGACATCCAATCCCTCCCCTACGACGAAATCTCCGTTTACGGATACCCTTCGGCGGCAAACTCTTGTTCCGAATTTCCCGGGAAAATAATTTATACTTCCGAACGACGTACGCAACCGCGATAGAACGGACTCTTATTGTTTCCGAAGTCAAATAAAAGCATTTATACGTCGTCGGCCAACGGCCTCTTATACGCGCAATATAATATTACGGTTTTTACGATAAAAAAAAAAAACGCCCGTCAAAATGTTTAATAAAGGTATCGTATTTGGGATAATCGAACGACAACTTTCTTCTTTTAAACGTTTACGTAATAACGCCGAACGTTGAACCGACGGCGTATTATTTGTCGGTATTTCGACGTTTAATGAGCGAGTTAAAAGCGGAAGCCCTAAACTGTGGCGGACAATATTTTAGTCCGTTTCGTATATATATACGTTCATATTAATTTAAAATATCGTAAATTCGAAATTAATATTACGTAGTCGACGATTTCGACTAGAATAATAATAGTTGATCGGTCGTCTTCGTTTGCCGAGGGCGTAAATATTTAAACGATAAACACGGCCCGGGCGGAAAACTAACGAACAAAGACCGACTCGGCTACATTGGAGACGTCGTACAGCGCACACGACGCGCGCGGCCCGTAAAATAATAGCGTAATAACATAGCCGACGTTAAAACGTTATCGGCGGGGCGCCAATAATTAAAAGAAAAAATTACGAAACGTATTATCGTTTCGTTCGAAGGGGAAACGATTTTGCGACGTACGAATTAACGAACACGTAAATCAATAACGGCCGTACACAGTTTGATTTACCGCCGCTTTTTCGTACCCGATAGGTTTTCTCGTCGAAATACGAAAATCGTGGAACACGAATGTACGCGTCGTTTCGATTTTCTTTGTTTTTCTATTCCCGTATTATCCAATAAGTATCGGCTCTACCCGAATCGTTGGACGGCACGTTTATCGCTCACCACCACCGGCCGACGTTGCCCGGACAGTCCCGGAGACCGTAAGCCGCGTCAGAGTGGCCTTTATTTCGCCCGAGATACACCGAAATTGTTTGCGCGTCGCCGAAACGAAATCGAAATAATAATTACGGCGGTCGTAGTGCGCGTGTTTACGCGTAGTCGGACGCCCAGCTGAAATCGGAAAACAAACACCGACGCGACTTGCGGCAACGTTTTCTAATTCCCACGACGGTTACAAAAATATCGACAAACGGTCGTTTCTTTTCGCGTCTCTCGATCGCGTCGGACGAGAACGCGTTTCGGTATTTTCGGAAGGGCAACGGGAATTTCCCCTCCCCCGCCACTCCCGTTCGGCGACGCGTTTCTAACGATCGCTCGACAACGTCCGCGCGCCCGTAATTACAATACGAAGAATACGCGCGCGCGCGCGCACGTTCGTCGGAATTATTCCGAATATTCGTCTCGAATTTTTTTCGCTTCCGTTTTCCATCCCCCAAACGACCGAACATTAAAACTGATCGCGTATATCAAACGTACTTACGCGCGTATATATTAAGACGGTTCGTCCGTTTTATCGGCTCCCGGGGCCGTATATAACGTACGTTTCTATAATAATATCTTTATCGTCGTAAACTTTACTGGCGTTCGGAATGTCGTACGGGTCGTCAAACTCGTAATTGATACCGACGTATAGCGTCCGTTCGCGTCGGCGATTTCGGGCCGTACCGACGACCGGGGACGTTTGAACGAACATTTACACGGTCGGACGACCCCGTGCGCCGTTCTCGGCCGCCGCTGTCGTTTCCCACCGAGCGTCGTTCCGTCGGTGGTTGCCGTCAAATTTTATACGCCATTCGTCGTTACACAGAGTTCGGTAAATTCGGTAATTCTGCGTCTACGCGTACTCGCGGGCGTCGATAACACACAGAAGCGGATTTACTAAGCGAGCAACACTAGCGCGATATAGTTCCGATTTCGGAACGCTCTTACGCGATAACGGCCGGGACGTGTGTACGTTTTCGTGCACCGTTGCGTATTATTCGTTTACAGGATCCCGGCGACGACACCCACTTATTCGAAACGTGTAGTGAAACGTTTAAAAAATGTTCGTCGCGACGAAACACCAAATTACTACTACGTTAGTCGGGAACGACGAGCGTTTATTTCGTTACGAAAACGATATACGAACGTATAATCGGTAAGGCGAAAAATACGGCCGACGGCGACTGACGATCGAAAAAATTGTTTATTCGCGTGGACTCGTGTTTATTCTCTTACAAAACCGAAAATACTTCTACAGGTTCTAAACGTTTAAACTTTTTATCGAAGCGACATACCGATTTCGAGCTTCCCGTACCTAAAATACCCGATATTATACGGGAGCGTGGTGAAAAATACAAAATCGAATTTTTAACGTAAATGTTCCCCGGCGAATACGTGGTCGTCGGCTATTCGCTATTAAACGTAATTACCGCGACGTGTAACGAGAACCCGGTCGACTATCGTATGGATACGTAAGTGGAAAAAACAATTGCGCGAGACCACCGGGCCTGCTGACACTTGTTCCGCCGGCCGTGTGACGGGCATTTTTCATTTCGAGAGTCGGTTCGCGTCCTGCCGGAATCCGTTTTGAGATTCGCGTAGAAAAAATGAAAGACACCGACCGGAAATGAAAACGGCTCGCGCCGCAACGCGCGTAGCCGATGTATCGCGTGACGACGATACACCGCCGCCGGTTTCGTTTCCGAAAAACGGGTAACGTCCGTCCGCCGGAGTTTTATTCGCGTTTCCGGACGACACGGCCGACGAACGTACGTAATTGAGAAGAATGGCCCCCGTCGTATTGCGCAACGCGCGGCCGCCGAAATTCAATATAAACGTATCGAGCGACGACCGGTGCGCCCGTCGTCCGTTTCCAAAATGGCCTCTGTCGTCGAACCAAAGGGCCCGCGCCACACTTTTTCGCGACGATATTATTTTATTACGACAGTCTCTGAAAATCGTACGTTATATATATATATATATTGTGTCCCGGGCAAATACCCTTCCGGTTCGACATTTTCCCGAAACGTAAAAGTTTCTTACAAATATTTTTCCCGCCGTATATGCACGCGCGCACAATACGTTCCCGTCCCTATATTACATTTTCCCGCGTAATACCCTTCCGGAGAATGTCTGGCCCGAATTTCAGCGTCCTGGATCGTAACGGCGACGACGCCTTTACCCGGCGACGCTCGTCCCCGTTTATTGACGTGCCCGCGGTTTAAACGTACGACGTTTCACTCGCTCGCCCGATTTACAATAACGGGCCATCGTCGACGGAACGCCGGCTGTCGGACGGATAACGTAATTTACGCGCGTGACACACGCCGTTATCCCGTTTACGAGGACGGTTCCGACCGAAACGCGCCGGTAAGATAATTGCGGAACGACGGCGGGACGTTCCGCTACGGCGAAATTCGTACCGCGTATCCGGGACGGCGCGTTATACGCGCAGAAAAACGGAATCCGGCCGGCCAACAGGTTTCGCCGTACCGCGTTCGAATTCCAGCTGGCACAACGCGTACGACGATGGTCCACAGAGTTTTCGAATCGTCCGGGAAAGTTTTATCGAATTCGAGCGGTTCGCCGGTGCCGCGACGACGCGAAAAAACAAACGCCTTTTATTAGACACCAGAGAAACAGTGAAGGCGTTTACGTAAAATAATTTCGTCCGTTTCCGGGCCGAACAACAGTGTTTTCGACGAAATTAACGTTTTATTTCGGCGCCGGAGGCTCTCGAACGTCCCGTCATTATTCGCATCCGGGTACGCGAAACGAGCGAAATCGTTAGTCTCGAAACGTCGGAGTTTTGTAACGCGATCGTGAAACGCCCCCGCCGCCGTTTTCGTCCCGTTTCGTAGACCTAGCTCCGTGCCCGTTCGAGAGACGCCGAGGTTTTATTATCGCGAAAAAGGGTTTCGGTAAACATATCGGTCCAACGTAAACAAACAGCTATCGCGGCGGTCAGCGTGACGTACACAAACGGGTCCGCGTTGAAAAGTTCATCAACGTCGGTGATGGTTATCGCGATATCCCGTTCGGGCCTTTTTTTTAACGCGATCGTTTCAAGCTCGTCGTAAAGCCCGGAACATTAGTCCCGGACTTGGCAGACGCCGCACGCGCAACATTACTCATTGGGCGTACGCTAAAAATCAATCGACGCGTGTACGTTCGTTTTTTTTTTTTTTTTGTTCGCGAACGATTCGGCCGTCCGTGGTCGAACGGAAGCGTTAGGAGGACAAAACAATACGTTGCCTATCGAACCGGCGCGAGCGTACGGAGGGTAATCGGACTAGCCAACGGGCGTGTACGGGCGCGGTCTAACCGCGTTTACCCGAAAATCCGTACGTACCGGTTGTAGAATCGTTAATATTGTCGCCGATCTATTAGGCGGACGGGACGTTTGTAACGAGATAAACGAGGGTTATAATATTTTACGCATATTTAACGAACGTAAGACAGAAAACGGAGGCCGTACGCTCGGCGGCCGTGGTCGTCGCGGATTGGAAAATATGAGCGCGCGACTACGACGATTTCGCGCGTACGGACTGACTGGGCCCCTACACGTGATTATTATAAACGACGATAATCACCGCGTGTAACACAGCGCCGCGTCATAGCCGCATTCACGACCACAGAGCGACGTAATCTACGGGTTTGCTCTCTCCCCCGCCCCCTCGCCGTCGACGATCGGAAAATCGTACGAACGACGATTATATGTTTATATCGTTCTTGTCGCGCGGCGAAAACGTAACGAAAATCGCGGTACCGTTAACGTCTCTCCGTTCTCGGACGCGATTAATTAAATAACGCGGCGATCGAGACGACGGATACGGTACCGGGCACACAGGTATCATACACGCCGTGCGGTCGGAAACGTTTCGGACGCTTTCGTTCTCGGGCTACCGAAGAAGAAACGACGTACGTGGTACGACGGTCGGCGGCGGCGGCGCGTAATCCGTCTCAAGTTCCCGTACAGTAAACACTAATTGTAGCGCGGCGTGTTCGCCAGCCGGTATCGCGCGAATTGCGACTCGAATTTTCGGTGAAATCGCCGTAAAACGGTAATCGAGATAAAAACGGAAAAAAACCCGTTCGAGAAAATGTTCCGTAATAAAAACGGAACCGCAATTCGGACCGATTCGACGGAAAACTTGGGACGTTAAATTCCGATTCATTTTTCGAACCTCGTCCGAATAATGCGTTTTTATATCGACCGTCTACGTAAACTAAATTCGATCGAACTATTTATGGAATAAATACTTTTTACGTGAAATATTATCGGTATTTTGCCGACGAGAAAAACCAACGGAGAAAATGTCGACTATTGTATAATTTAGTTACGAAATAACGTTTCGTTGGTTTTTTTTTTTTTGTAACTAGTTAGCGGAAATCGCGAAACGTAGTTTACCGTAATAATAAACGATCCGACGCCGTCCGTTCCCGGGGAAACTTCGCTAATTACGACGCCAATATACACGCGCGATTACCGTCGTACATTGTAATCCGAACGCGAACGTAAATATTTATTTAAAGAAATACAAAGTTGCCCGATCCACGTTCCGTTATTTTTCTCGTTTCGTATTTCGACCCGAAAAAGATATAGAGGGAACCGCCAATTAATAACGCATCGCTCCGGGACGCAATTAGTACGCAATTAACGACGTGCTCTCGGGACCCTCGGTCGGACAAATCGCGTTACATTTTTCGCGTACGCCATCGCCACTGGCCGATGTTAAACGTTAAACGCGCGATAAAAAGGGAAACAAAACGACAGTACCTACACGGGACCAGCGAAGACCGCCCCGGGCGCTTAATTATTAAAATATATAAACGCGCGAAAAACCGGCGAACGATAAATTAGTATCGGACGCCGTATAACGACGCGCGCGCGAGTCCCGATAACGATTGGGGTGGTCCCTTTCCTCGACTCGTCCCCGGACCGCTGGACACTCGAGTAATTGCGTTTCGCTAGCCGCCACGCGCCGCGAGTACTTTCGGCACGACGACAGTTCCTTTGGCGTCGGGTATATTTTTATATTTTTTAATCGAACGTACGCCGGACGATAATTGGAGCTTTATCATACCAATCGTTGTTCGTTTGAATCGCGTCATAAAACACTAACCGTCACTAAACGATCGACATTCGCGTAACAGAGGGTGGTCTCTTCGGCGGTCCTTCGGGCCGTTTTTCCTGTTTTGGTTTTTACGAGAACGAAAATGATCTTGACGGCCAAAAATCGGTCGCGGCAGGCAAACGGATCGCGCAAAGTTTTTCTATACATCGGAAACCGCTTAGAAATGTTTATTGTCACGCGTGTTCGATTTCGTGCCAATGGTATTTCGTTGTCGTACGTGTCGTACCGTACGTACGAATCGCTAACACGAAACAGACGGTCGACCACCCGTGTGCCCAGTAAACGTTTCGAGAAAAACAAAAAACGCCGACCCGGCGTTCGATTTCGACGTTCCATTTTGTTTCGACACGTCCGGGAGGGGCTTATATTAAAGGTGAAACTTGAACGCGTATGCTCGAAATTCACGTCACCATATCGGGGCCGACGATCCCGAGGATTCGGAGCAAATAAAGAACGTGGTGAAATTTGACGTGATTAACGTAATCAAATCGACGACGAACCGGCCGAGGACGATTTGTTCGTTTAAAACTCAAAAATAACTACGATCGTGCGTGCCCGACATTCAATCGGCGCCCGTGCAGTGCGACTGTTGGACCAAACTCTCGTTTGTCCCCACCCATCCACCATCAAGCACCGACGCTAACCGTTTTCGAAATTACGCCGCGTTTTCGGACCACGCCGTAGTAACGCGACCGTTATTAGCGCAACCGGCGGGATCCCCGGTCGTGACGTTAATTCCCCCGCCGAATTATAAAAGTTCCGCGCGCGGTTTCACCGTTCAAAGGGATTCCGTTTGTTTGTACGGCGAGCCTCCCGCCGTCGTCGACGCGCTCGGATTTTAATATAATCCGGGCGCGCCGGTATATAATTACGAATTCGATCCCGAGAAACTCGCCGAATTGTTCGGCAACTGTTGCGTACACGCAACTAAGTACGCATAATACTTAATACGTAAACGGTACACGAAAGTGTACGGCAATGTTATTACGTTACACAAACGCGAGTTCTCAGGAATTCTCCTCTCCCTTCGAATCGAATCATTATTTAACACGAAGAAGCTTCCGACGAAACCGAAATAATAATAACACGTCACAAACCGTATTACGTACAACTAAAAGTTTTTATTATCCCCGTCAACGGAAACGCTAAGTTAATCGCGACGACACGTACTCGGTACAGGTATAAACGTCGTAATCGCGCCGTCATTATATTATACTAACACGGACGTAAGCGGCTTTTTTTTCGAAAAACAATTTTAGTAGGTACGCGATCATCTAACGAAGCGGCCAATTCCGTAATATTTCGCTTTGTAATTAAACGAGAATATTATAAAACGCGCGAATTATCGAACGTAACGTATTAAACGTTTTATTTCCGTATATATATATATATGGTATTTTTTAGGTCGTCGAATTTTTTCGATTAGTCATCGACGTTATGTTAATCACTATTAGGTGCGGATATCCTATCGCGGCACTTTCGAGTAGGCGAATTTTAAGTAAACGCGCGGACGCGATATTTCTAATTTTGTAATAGTTAAATACGGTACGCGTTCGTGAATACGTCCGTACGTAAAATCCCCGGCACGTTATCCGAACGAACGAGTAATAAAAAAATCCCCTCGCGGCGGGGGGCGGCCACGTAGAAAAATGTAGAAAATCGACGGTGACGACGGACAACGAACGAAAATATCGTCGCGTATTCGGAAAATAATAACAACGTCTTCGCTACTAGCCGAACGTGAAAGTATCGCGAACGCGCTCGAATCGTACGCGAACCGAAAATGCCCCCCCCCGCCGTATCCGTTTCCCTCGCGTTAAATCCGCGACACTGGTCGCCGACGGAACGAACGATGCGAGTAGGGCGGTGTTTTTCGTTCGCGTCGCGTTCGAAACACGCTCGTACGCGCACCAACTTCGTACACGACCCGTAGTTATTACGCGCGCGAACTGCGCACGACCCGCCGGTGAGGACGTCAGCATTAACCGACGGCTTTGATTAATCGGTTTTCCGGGCGGGCGCGCACGAGACCGCGTAATATTATTCTATCGTAATCAATTAAATCGAAAGCTTCCGGCAGTGTTGTTGGCGTTCGGAATTAACGGATATATATATATATATAAGTGCGCCCCCCTCGGGTACAGTGGCAGGCAGACGCGCGCGGCTCGCGCCGTACCGCGTTCGCTTTTTTGTTTCGCGAACTACGGACGATAGTAACGACGACCGAAACTTCGTTCGCTTATCGTTCTCCGTGCGTTTCACTTGGCGTTAAACACGCTCGGCGCGTCCCGCTGACGGTTCCACCTATAATACGTATTATCGCGAGGACGCTTTCCGTCGACAAATTACGAAATTCGAAACGGGCGACCCGCCGGGATTTGTTTGTAACCTTATTCCCGCTTTCCCCGTCCCGAAATCATTGCCGACCGGTAAACGCTTGACGTACGTTCTAATTTTCGAATTTAAATGACTGCCCCGGTCGCCGTCGGCCGACGGGACGTCAGTTATATATTTCGACGGAACATTCCCGTACCGTGATCCCATCGTACACGAGGGCGCCGAGTACGTCACGGGAACAACGAACTAGCGCCGAACGTGTCGAAAACCCGCCGCTGGACGGACCCGCGGCCCGTGTCTACGTCGCGACATCATTTACGTATATGCTCGTAATTTGGAATGGAAAAACGGCCGTTACATTATATAACCGGCGCCCGTCACCGGTCGACGGTCATCCGACTCGGAAGAACGAGAAACCCGTCGGAAACGTTTCGGTTTTTTCCGTCTTACGATTTAAACGGCGCGCGCTTAACACACGCGAACGGGCGATCTTCAGTCGAAACGGATCGCGCGCGAAGCGAAACCGAAAAGAAAGTCCGTTAGTCTTACGCGACCCCCCCGTCGTCATCTATTTGTTCGTCCGTCTAGTGTTCGGTAAACGCTATTCGTACGGCGGAAGTTTCCCGGCGGGTCGAGAAAATAAAAAACGAAAAATCTCGGGCGCGAAAAAAGTCGTATATACGCGAGAGCTCGTTCGGTCCTACTTTTTCGTTTTTTTTTTCTCTCTTTCGTTCGCCGAGAATCGTTTTTCAAATACGACGATTTATTACGGCTTTAAAATAATAATAATAATACGCTAGCTGTCGCCGGGAACCGAGCGAAACGGGACGAGTGGTGCCACCCGCGCGCGCCTATACATAACGTAATCGTATTCAGCAGTCTCCTCCGCACGACGTCCTCGTACTTTTCATTCGTGCGACGGGGCTCCGTTCGCAATTATAACGGGAAAATATTGAATTTCTAGAGAGTTTTTATTTTCCTCTCTCGTTGCGTCACAATACGACGATTTTATACGGTATTCCAGGCGCTCCGTCCAATTCCCGGCAAAAACGAAAATGTCGAGCGCGGCGTTTTAATAATCGTTCGACTTACGCGTTATTATTATTATTACTAGACGACGAATAGGCGAGCGCCTGTAAATACAATATTGTACGTTGACTTCGCTCCCGAGGATGTGTATACCTTTCGAAGGATAATTCAATAACGAACGTCGTTCGAAATTGAAAAATAATAAACGCGACGCGTTTTGTCGAGCACCGTTACGGACGAAACGATAGCAATAAAACGTCCGTCGAATCGATCCGGAAATATTAATTCCGACGAGCTTTACGTCGCGGTAAACGAACGGCGGGGAGGCAAAAAAAAAACGGAAAATCACGCGGAATGTACGTGCGAACACGCGCGGGATTTTTTAATCGTATTTATATTTTTTTGTTCGCGACGATTGTTCCGCCTATACTACGCGGGACAAAACGTACGCTTTTCGTCGCGCGTAATAATAAATACCGATAGATAACCGATCGCTTCGGCGTTTCGCCGGATTCGACGAAATCCGACGGCGGTCGTGTCCCCGACTCCGATTACGTATTCCGGCGTCAACGACGCGATACCACCGCGCCTAGCAAATAAACGGGAACGGTTACATTTCGGAATTTCGAAAGTATTTTTAATATGGAACCCGCTACTACTAACCCGAGGACGATTAAAGTTTGGATTCGCCTTTATCGCCGTCGGATCAAATATTACGAGAATATCCTTCGAATATAAAAATGGCGAAAACAGCGCCTTCGAAAGATTGAAAGTACGGAAAAAAATAAGCTACGCGGTTTACGCACGTTTGAAGTTTGTTGATCGCTTCGAACTGCTAAGGCCACGGGAATAAATCGACGCCGGCGCGCTGTTAACGTATTACGATTAACGCGGTATGTGGCGCGTAATTATCCGTCGTGTGCGGTCCAAGTTCGCGTTACGTATTAAAGTCTCGCGAAAATTGTCCGCGCCCGAAACGTTTACGCGGACGAGCTTTTTTTGTCGAGTTAATTTCGAATGCGCGAAAATCGAAAAACGCGCCGGTAATAAAGTACTTACACGTTTATCATATATGCCGTTCATTTTTTACGCGTTTTAATTTTTTTCTAACCAACGACTTTCACCGAAGTCAACACGAATTCCGTCTACCCGCGTCACCTTCGAAACGGACGTCAATATTTTCGAACGATTACCCGTCGTCGCTTTCGTTATACTCGAGACGCGTGTAGCCCCCGTCGTTCCGTACGTATTGAGATTACGAAAATCGAGGTTCTATTGAAAACTATCGAAAACGAACGTTCGTACGATTTTCGGCGAACCGAAACGCTCTAAAATGCACGCGCAACGACGATCGTTTTATAGTTAAACAATAGGTAGTTAGGCACGTCGCGCGCGCGTAAAATTTCGATATTGTCGTTCCGTTAGATTGTAGGAAAAGCGGAGCGTATTAAAACGCTCGATAATAATTATCCCGCGTCCCTGTAACGGAATAAAACGGCCGGCGCGTTTAATTGTAGGCGCGTTTCGCGTTCAGCGCCGATTCGAAAAACCCGAAAAACGGGACGAACGTTATATAATGTTTTCGTGGCGAGTATTTTTTTTTTTTCGAAACAAAAAGGTTATGTACTAGACGAAAATGATTTTGCCATATTATACGAACACGGCCCCGCCAATATCGGGAAAAAGAATACGCGTAGAATGGGAACCGTATTGCCGTATGAAATTCGCCTGTAGCGAACGACGTTCGGGCCACACATTCGACACGCTGGTAACGAACTCGTCTCCTGTTGCCCGCCGTCAATTAACCGTCTAACGGAAATTAAACGACTTACCATTACGATCGTCGGTCCTTCGATGGATTTTAAAAAGAATTTTTAATCGCCAGACAAAATCGTTAATGCGGGCCATCCCCCCGGTGCAGCGTACGTTTCGGATACTCTCGTTAAAATAATGGGCATTTCATTACGGAAATTAATTAGTCGAGTCCCCCCGACGTTTTCTGTTTATAGAACGTCAACAGTTTCGCTTCGATCGATTCATTAGCGCCCGGTGGAACGGACAAACGTCGTTGCCGTAAGCAATTAGAAACCCCGAACGACAACAAACGCACGAACGCGTCGTTATAAACGTATTATTATTGTTTTCGTCGGAATTTTTAAATAATACACAATTAAGCGCCCGCAAGTTGCCGAACGTATTTCATATAATCGTTAACCAAACAGCCGGTTTAACTTTTTAAGAAACGAAACGCGCGCGTAATGATCGGCCGGTAAAACGACGTCCGTTAAAATTACCCGCGCGTCATAATAATTACCTAAATACGCCGATATTAAACGCCGCGCGTAATGGCGATATATTTCGATAATGCGAAAATAGCGATCGAAATGTAAGCGGAACGTTGAACGTTACGAAATCGGTACGCAAAAATACACGCCGAAAGCCGTGCGTTCGAGTCGAGAAAAAACTTGATATTTAGTCGAGTGGTTGTGTTCTACGCGTTAAAAAAATCCGGTACCGTTGCCGCTCTTATACATTGATCAATGACGTACGTATTTCCAGCAAATCGAAACGTTTAAATCGTAAAATCCCCGCTACGCGTATGCTTTAGCTACTTATCGCGCATATAAGTACGCGCCGTTGATGTTTTTTTTTTTTTGTATATGGTTCCCGCCGACCCTTTGTTTATCGTAACAACACCGTGTACTTAGAACAAAAAAATTATCGTACAAATATTTCTCGCTATTTTATTAGAATAAATAATTTTTTTTATAATTTATTATGAACGTTCGAAACCTAAAACGTATTGCCCCCGCCTATTAGCTCTATTAGTTATTATACGTCCGCAGAGCGTACTTACCATATTTTCCGGCCCTTTGGGAGGCAATTATCTTCTCCATTTCTGGAGTGACCTTTTGCATAACGTAAACCATATTTGATCCTGCCGCGATCTAGAACAAAAACGCCGTAAAAACGTAACAACCGTTAGCGTCGTTTAAAAAAAGTTCGATATAAAGCGGCACGTACACGAGTAAGAGTGTCGTACAATTACACGGATTCGTTTATCTTAACCCGCTGGGCTCACCGACCGAACAGCGAACCGAATTGAGCGTATTCCGAGCATTCCGACACGTTAATAACATTTCTAAACGTGTTAGACGCGAATACGCGGGCGATTATTATTGCTATTGGACAGCTACGTGGCTTTGGTACGTAACGCGAGCGTCTTGTTAATACGAAAACATAAACGACGGTACAGGTTTGGTAGGAGGGCACAGACACGCGTTCGTTCTAAATTGAATTTCGATTTTGCAAACCGGGGACACTTTTTGAACGGTTCGTCCGTTTCGTTCTGTCCGTCCAAATATTAACGCGTCGTGACGGAACGTGAACAACCCAACACACGTCCAGCCCGCCCCGGGCTGGTTTATTTTAAAAGACTACGCGGACGACAACGTTACGCGCCGGTGACCAGACACGACTACAGAAACGAAATGGTCGGCGGAAATCGACTTTGTAACGAAACGAGAGGCGTTTCGATTCCGTTCGGAATATTTAAACGAAAAACGGTCGGGGTATTCTGTCGTTGTTCGCGTTACGTTTATTTTAGAAAGCGATTTCTCGGAAAACGCGTGGAAACGTTCGGGGTGGCGACGTTTCGTGGCGATTGGCCGATTTTATCTACCGCGGTTATTAATCAAACCAACAACCGCGTTTGGCGGGATACGTAGGAGGCGCGTTAAGCGAAATAAATCGAACGAAAGGCGCGTTTCCGTAAACCTCGTCCCGGTTTTCGAACGTACGAACCGGAATAACGACGCGACCGTCGTTTAACGAGAGCGCGGTTAAAGGGATGTCGCGCGGACGCGCGCGTGTTGGCGTCGAAAACGCGCGGCGGTTTTAAACGCGCCACCGACGAACACGGGGGCCGGTCGAACGAACAATAGGCGACTCGTACGTTAGCGCGCTACATTCGTTAGCGGTACGTTTTCGCGCACGTCGAATTCCCGTTGAAATGGAAATACGCTCGCCGCCCCTTACCCGGACC
>JAIPRN010004394.1:0-15295 GCA_025469175.1 Geopemphigus sp. TES_GeoC_2020
CTCTAAAAAAAAACGCGTAATGATACGCGCGCGCGTGTGTGTCCTGTGTATTTGTGATTGTCTTACGACCGTGTGAGAAGTCCTCCGCGTACGTTTAAACCATGAACGTATTATAGTCTTAAACTCGCGGCGATTATTCGAAAACTTTTACTCGGCGCTCGGAGTGACGACGCAACGGCTAAAATGTTTACTGAACCGGCGGCAGTGGCGACGGGCGAGAATAAATTATTATTGGATTGTCCACGAACCGTTCGTAGGGACGATGTTTTGTGTGCGCGCGTAGGCGGCAATGTGATGGTGGTGATGGTGGTGCTAGTGGTGGGGGAAGCGAATTCAAAAGCGTTTACCAATAATGGACGCAATGGGACGGCAAATGTAAACGCATTAAATTCGGCGTGCGCGCGTTAGGCTCAAGACAAATGTTTGTCTTATGCCGATAGCGAGGGATTCCCGGCGCAAGGCTTCACCACCGTGTGTCGCGATCGGGACGAACCCTTTCTACTTAATTATCGGCTTCTTAAGGGAAATCCAATTGCACGGAGCGGGCGTGTCAGAGGGGTGTACGACGGAGAGGACGGGAAGAGAGTGCCCAAGAGGAACGCGAAGAAAACGAATCCGATTAGACGCGGCTCTAATGACGCGAACGGATTCCAATCCGACGAAGACGTTTTGATGAGCGGTGATAGGGGAACAACGGGTTACGGGCACATGCGGACGACCGGAAGAGGACGTTCGAAATTATTATTATTTTAAGAAGGCGGCGTGCGGATTTTCGGACTTCATTTCCGAGGGTCGCTAGTAATGTTGCGAATCCGGGACAAATCGATCGAAATAGTTTATCGTTACGATACATTAACGCGTAACGCGTTTTTAGTTTCATATAACACACACGACACCCTATTTGCGTATTATTGGTACGATTGTTTCGTTACAAACACGAGTTCGCTTTTGTTCGAAAAACGTTCGTTCCATGTAACCGTCGCCCTGTTGATCATAACCCAACGATCAAACGTTTAAATCGAACGACAAAATTAGAACATCTTTTAAACTTTTAAATGTATATCGTCACGAAATAAGATCGGAGTCGGACGGTTACGCGAACGATTACGTCGAACATCGTTTTTTTTCTTTTTGATATTACTAGGCAAGTTATATAGGTACATAAGTCCGACAATATTCCAAGTGTGACTTATTTGCGCGTACAATCGCGGTGTAGAATTCAACGATAAAAACGTATATTATCGATCGATCAAAATTACGCGATGGCGAGAACAAACGCCGTTATTAAAACATTTTCCATTTAAGGTTGCGCCAACAGTAATATTTAAATTTCGTAGCTCCCAGACAATTATTTATAATTGTCAAAATACGGAACGGACGCGTTACACGTTGAACGGATGTAAAGTATTACGCCTTAATTATAAACGTGGTGAAATTCGTTCCAACCACATATTCGTAGGTACGATTCGGTTAAAAGAAGAAAAACGTTTCGTATATAAAACTATATAAAACGACGAACGCGACCACTGTTGGCCGGGCCAGCAATAATAGTACGCGAATGTCGTCCATTTTTCGGGCCGATACAAATTATTATTATTATTATCATCCGGGCCGTTAATTAAAAAATGGCCAACTAACGCGGTCGCTCATTATGAACTATTATTAACAACTATTACGAGCATTTCCAGAGTTATTGTAATAAGATCGGTGCGCAAATATTTATTTTAAGAACGCCGTCTAACGCGTTTCCACCCTTCGAAACAAAGAACCGGCATCGGATTTATAGTCCATACGAAATGTTATTACCATAGTGCAGTATATGAATTGTTTTAATGGTCAAAAATGTGTTTAATAGGGTCCATTGGTATTTACGGTGTTTGTATAGTGTCCGTGAACTTTAACAACGGAGGTCGTAAATGAAAGGAAAAAAATCGTCGCCGAGAGGACGAGAATATAACTCATAAAATACACGCGCGGGCGTATAAACCCGGCGGATATGCCTTCTCGCTGGTAACGATTGATTTCGATTTTCGGCTATAATAAATCCGGAGAGAACCGCCGACTACACCTCGCGCCGTTATCGACGGCCATCGCGTCGACGTTCGAATGTTGACACGTTCCTGTCGAGGATAACCGGGAAGCTCAGCGCCAACAATATACACGACATATATATATATATGCGTCGGATTTAAAGGAGAGAGAGACGGGGGCAAAACGCAATAAATCACGCCCCCCCTCTCCTTCCCACATAACAGATCGTAATATTTCGCCTTTGTTAGCGAGAAATAATTTTCTCAATTTTCTAACCTACGAAACACGTACACTTCGATTCTTTCGACTGGTAATTTTGCGTAAAGTTAATGTGTTCTATCGGACAATTTGATAAAAACGTGTCAAAAATATCCCGCAACGTACGAAACCGATGACAAGTTAATATAATTTACGTTTTCGTCTCTTCGTCGATGACAGCAAGTTATCCGTACAAACACTTCGACGATTGTTTCGTTGTAATATAGACGGTAAATTAACGCCCACCTTGGCGCGAATAGATTTACAACTGATTGCCGAACGCGGTAATATTGATGGCCGTCCTCGGATCGCGAATTTCATAATTGTTTTTTCGCGCGAATATTATCGCTCTACACGTATACAGTACGACGGTACTAAACTCGACTCGATCTTTTTGTCGATTTCGCTGTGTAAACGCTCGTTACCATTGCTGGTACCGAAATTCGAACGCCCATAAAAATGAGCTTCACTTATAAAAGAGTATTTTTCTAAATCTGGCACCGTAAACACGCGGTATATTTAAAGAACAGAAACTAGTGTTTCGATCGAAACGCGCTCGTGTTTATATCGTGTTCGCGAGGACGCAACCTATAGGAACACGCGAGCGAAATATTTCCGCGCGGATAATAAACAATTTTTATTTTAAGGGAATCGTCCCGTTTTCGTTGTACCGGTTTACGACTAAAATTTTAACACGAAATTCTATCGTTTATAGGACGAACCGAAATGCATTCCAACAAAAGATTGTAACGTCGCCGGGCTTTTCTACTTAGAGGTTATCGTGCGAAACCATTTTCCATTAAATGTTTCGTCGGTTTTTTCTTTTTCAATATTATCGAACATACGTTTAAAAATGTAAACGTCGATTTTTAACATATAGTTCGGATTCAAATAGTAAAAATCGATTAATAAACACCTCCCCCTCCAATAAAAAAAAAAAATTATATAAACGCGTTCGAATCTTTTCTTCAGAATTAAATTCGGTTGGTTTTTGGTAATTTTCGCAAAGTTTTTATAGGTCTCAAAAAAGTACGAAAAACAACACCATTTCCGGTCGCGTTAAAGGAATATTCTTTAATAAACGAGCGAAAATAGGAAATACGTATTTCCTATTTAAAAACGGATTGTGTCGGCATCGGGAATTTCGAAAACTATTAAAATAGTTTTAAATAATTAAATAACTACGGTTGGTAGACACAAATCGGTCTTTCTTTTCGATCGTGGCTTTGGAAATTATTTGCTTTTGTTCCGTTTTACTACTCGAGTCACGTCACTTTAATTTGTCGTTTTCTAAACGCCAACTTTAAACTTTTGTATGTTGGTATGACGTGATTCGTTAAATTATTATAAATAGTCGCGATCGTATTTCCCGAACAATTTATATGTTTTCTTTCATTCTTACTCGGCGTTTGGCCTCGAGACGTCCGGTGTCTGTTTCAACCATGTACGGCGAGTGGTGAAATAAACGCCGAACATAATATTCTTCCGCTTTTTACCGGCCAATCGAGTTCCAAACCAGCGGCCCATACCCCGCCGTCGCTATTGCGCCCTCACTTTTCCAATTTTCGAAGGAGCTCACGACTACCGAATATTTTTAGACCGGCGCGCCTACACGGCTACGCGTTTCTCGCGTATACGATTTATTAATCGAGAATATATATATATATGTGTGTGTGTGTGTACGTATATTTTTATACATCTATTACGTCGAATCTACAAATATCGCGCCGGTAAATGTTGTTGCGATGGGTTGTTCGTCTAGTAAAATCGATCGTATGTCCGACTAACGAACGGTAAAACGGTCGAAACGACCGATTTAATTGTCGCGGCTCGCGGTTAAGCCCTATTTCTCGTGTTCTATTTAAAAACGAAACTCAATAATAGAGGGCATCCATTAACGTTCGTAGAACATTTCGAAAATCACGTTCGGAACGTTTGGCGAATAAATAATTCGCTAAATATATAATTTGCGCCGCGGTAGATTTTAATGTTAAAACAAAAAAAATTACAAAAGCGATAACGTTCGAGCTCTGATAATAACGTGGTTATTAATTCGCCACCTAAACGGTCACAAATACGTATTATTTATAATATACGTATTACGGCACAGTCTGTTGCTGGGCTAAGAATTGCGTACACTACCACGGCGTATTGTACAAAAAGCGCAAAATATAGAAGTATCGAACTTGGACGTTGTGTCGTGTAACGTTTGCGACGTTATTCAAAAATTTTACCGGGCGTTCGAATTTCAAAAAGAATAATTATTTACGTTTTTCGTATTTGACGGTTGTGTTAATCGAATTCGCCGATTTCCATCTGTCGGTTCGTAAATAACGAACGAAAATTGCTATCGATATATTTAATTCGTCGTACCCGTTCATAAAAAATAACGAGATGTTTTTCGCGTACGGCTATTCCAATATAAGGATTCGCGTTCTCTCGCGTATAATAACGCGAATTAGTATATAAAATTGTTTAGCTATTGGTGGTTCGTTGACTTTCGTGATTATATCGATAATGAAATCGACATTTCGGGCGAATAACAAACGTTTCGATTCATTTAAAACGCTCTAACATTCAGATGGCGACGTTAATTAGCTTATCGTCACAACGCAGTGTGCCGGTTCTGATAAAAATCGTATTTAAAAAATACATTTCCATCCGTTTGTATACCCGTAATAAGTAACGGCGTTTAATCGATATTTTTTTTAATAATTAAAGGTATAGTTGTTCGCTAAAAAGGAAAGCGTACACGAGTCAGACTGTATTTAAATAATAATAAAAAACAATCATCCGCGAACGTAAATATAATGGTAAATAAAAAACGCACGCACGTCCAACAAGAATATTATCTATCTTTCAATCAAATTGTATACGATTTAATTATATATATTTATACGGACATTAATATAAATATAAATTAACATTGATATGTTACGTATAATTTACGCTGCACGTCGTACTCGTAAGCGTTTTATTTTTCATTTTTTAATTATGTTTTTTTATATTTGTTTGCTATTATGAGTGTTTACCGTGGTTTCGTACACAGAACGTCTCGCGACGATTTAATAAATTCGAAACGTTCGGTCGATTTCGCGTAAATTTTTAAACACATCCTTATTGGTCAAAACCAACGTTATTTAGCGAAATGTCACCGTAATGTTCAGATTCGCAACGACGGTCGGGCAAATCATTTTCTAATTAACCAATTATTACGTTCGCTCGTCGGGTAAATAATAAGACATTACGTAACGACCAAACGAATAGTCGAAAAACGTTTACCGACCGTTAAACAATTACGCGCCGGTGAAAAGCGGTGAACAATTATTTCGGGAGTACTCGCCAACAACACGTAATTCATTACAAAATCAAAAAACAAAATACGTGATTAGACTATCTCTCTATTCACTCCGAGTGTGTTTTACTAATAATAATAACAACTCTGTTTCGTTTCTGTAAGAAAATAATTTGTATGTATTTAAAATAAACGCGCGTAGGAAATAACGTGTACGGGAAATTAGTTTTTCCGTTTTGTAGAAATCCGTTACTAAATATCGAATAGAGGAATTCGATATGGTTGCAATAGTGTAATTTTGTAACGGATGTTTACTCGCTCCGATAAAGTCCCAACCTATTGGGTAAAGTTACCCGAAATCAAAGCGAACGCGTTGAAAAACCTCGAAAATTTGCGTCTACGGAAACTAATATTCGATAAAAAAAATTATGTCCAACAACCGGTGAAAAGACGTGCGCGTACGAAATTGTCAACGAACGAAAATACCGTACGCGCGAGTGTATTCGTCGATTTCTTTATAATTTTTCGGCCGAGTATTTACACGAGACGCGACCGTTAAAAACGAAATAAATCGCCGGTATTTCCGTTATCGTTCGGTGTTTCAAGTTCGTTACGACAAACAAACTATTATAATCACAAATAGTGTTCAAAGAACTAGCGTAGAGAGCACGTAAACGAATATTTTTCGGTTGACAAATGACAAAAATACCTAACGAAAATAAAGACCCACCATAGTAATAATATTAGAATCGTTACATAAATGGGGACTACTCGGAGGGACCGTCCGCAACATGTGAATGCGGGACGGAACAGACAACGAAACATATTACACAATGTCCAATTCGTCGTACGCGTGAGGATGTGGTAAATGCGAGTGATAAGGCAAAAAACATAGCCCGATTTCGAGCTGAAACTGTATGAACCGGGGAAGGGACAATTTTGTTACAGCTCGTTGACATATTTGTTCCGTTTACTCGTTTATTTACAATATATTACTATGGTTTTATTTCGTCGTTGGTTTATACGTGTTCCGTGTCCGATGGTGATGCCAGTGTATGATGTGCCTGGCACGAGACAAAACGAATTACCACATCTCCGTAAAAATATAATACACAACTAACGTTGTGTATAATATATTGCTATTATTTATTTTGACGAACTAATATAAACTTCTTTTAAATTTGTAAACTAACTTTTATATAACACGAAAATCGCGAAAAATAAACGAGATTTTTCAAATTTCCCGGTACGCTATTAAGTTATCGGCATCTCGGCAATTAATTACTTCGTTTAAACGAAAATATTACGAAAATTTAACGGGAATATATATTTATAAAAGGTACCGAACGTTTCCACGATCGTTTGTTTCTGTTCTATATAATAGCGCGTTCATACACAATACGACCGATTTCCGTGACGTTTTGTATATATGGGTTTTTGAGTACGGCGAGCGTTTTGGCGGTGTCTATTTTGTTCCGCGTTGACAGCGCGTGCGCTTCGCTACAAGAAACGCACACGCGTACTCTGCATAATACGGAGTTATTTATTGCCGCAATACGCTGTCACGGACACACCGGCACGTGGTCGCAAAATTATTTATTTTTAGATAAGCCAAATTTCCGTGGAAAAAAACACAGAATTGAATCGAATCAAACAGCGACGCTGTCGGTTCAATTGCTGGTCGGGTCACAAAGTACATTTGCCGCCAAATCAATTATGTCGTCCGAACGGCAAGCGATCGGAAGAGCTACGGCGACTCGAGGGAAAAAGGCGACACGAAACAAACGACTGAAAACGAAACTGGAAGCCGTTCGAGTACGACGCACCGCTCGAACCAGACGAACACTGCACGCTGATTCGAACGCATTCCGTTACGACGAATACGGTCTTCATTTAAAATCCACGTTTCTCACACGGACACCTGTGTGTGGCCCGCTTACGAGTCGGAAAACCACTTTCATTTATTCGCGGACGCGCCGGACGGAAAAACAAACAAATATCGCGTATCCGACAGCCCTTCGATAAAATGAACCGAAACATTTTCATTGTTTGAGTGGCGTTGCCACGTATGCCGAGTTCTACCCATGTGTGTATAATTTTTATTCGTTTCGACTTCCGCTATTATTTTTGTAGATTTAAAAAAATATTTACGATACTTTATCGAAAATCTGCGATCTAAAATAACGAAAAAAAGCGTAAGTGAGAACCGTTTCTAAACAGAAATTTCGGCATATATTGGATATTACAACGTGCGCGTATTATAGGGAATGTTTGATTCGATATAATTATTAGTAAACGAGTATATTCCTATTTTCAAGTTTAATAGGGAAATATATTTCGATTGATTTTTCAAATTTCATAGTTACACGTTGAATTAAAAAAAAAAACAACGAGTACCGCGGATATTAATAATTAATAATATAATTCGTTATATCATCGTACGTACGATATATTTACAAATGTAATAAATACCTACAAAACATAATTACTATTCGACTTCTGTTACGTTTAACATTTATCGAACTGCACACGGCGTAGACGTTTCAACATAAAACAATACGAAGGGAAAAGCGTTTTAAAAGCCTATTCGGTTGTCCGGTGAGTGTAGCGTTTAAAGAAAATTCGAAACGAAATATCGTTCGACTAATCAAATGGGAAATTTGATTCGAATAAAGGTTAACAGGCAAAGATTTCGATAAGCGAAAACAATAATTAAGAATAAACCGAAGCGCGTAAACGTTATATAATTGGTATCACGAGATCAGCGTATACGAATATCGAACACGGTTTTGATAAAAATTCGCGTAAATAGTAGATTCGTACGTAACGGATACGTATTATTATATTCGTCGTATGTATGATTAGCCTAATGACAAATAAATTACACGCGCGTTGGAATACGACCCTCTCGACAATTTTCCTCTGGCGAAAAACAATGTACGTATTGATTTCGGCTCGCACCCTAATTTGTTTCTATCGAATACACGTACTTGTAACGTCACATACAATGTGACACCAAATAATTACCGTCTAATAGCAGAATAACTACAACGGGGCTACCGACAATAACGGTCGCGTTATTCATTCGCGAAACTACAAACACGGTAATGACGTCGGTTTGTCGCCGCGGCATGTATAATGCACGGGCGACTGTCCGCGTGTTGTGTCTGTTATATTTTGTAATCTGTTTTGTTTTTAATAATAATTAGAGCGCGCAGTATACCCGCGATATACGGCTGCCCGGGACCGACCGTCGCGCTTTTAACAGATTCCGCGGTACCGAGTACAGTAACACCGAAGTCGGCAATTTTAAACCACACGTATCGAATGATAAAAATGGAACGGTACGTACCTACAGTCACTGCGCGCTATAAATAATAAAAGATGACGATCGGCGGAAACCGCTACGAGTTATCTGTGTATTCGTTTTTAGCGTTCTAGACGTATTTTCGACGACCGGCAATTCGTACAATTTACGCGGGCGGTATTGATTCGCGGGAGGGGGGGAGACTTCATTTCACCGGTGAAAATTCCGTCCGTAACAATTCTAAATATTCGCGTACGTATATATTCGATACGGTACACGAATAATTCGCGAATATTAAGGAACGAACTAACGTTTATATATTTCAAACGTTTTCGTTACACTACAAGCGACAAAAGAAGTCTACAAATATTTATCGTAAACACATTGTACGTTCGCGACCAATTTTTAAATAGTGTGCCTAGTTCCGTTGTTAATATTCGATCGGGTTTCGTCAAATCGTAACGATCGGTTCTCCACATTTGGAACAGCAGCGGATGTCGGCTACGCGGACTTTTCGTAACGCGAATTGCCGGCACGAAGCCATAAATCCTAACTTATCTTGCCGTTGTTTCGTTTCGCGCCCACTACGTTACGTTTCCCATAATTTCCCCGCGTTTTACGCCCGACGTTTTACTAACCCTTCTGCGTTAATTTCAGTCATGTTTCATGGGAAAATATTCATTACGCAGTTACTTCGAATGAACGAGACGATTCGTTTCGAAACAACTATGCCTTCGGGGACGCTTAACGTCGTCGTTCGTCCGATACATTTTTACTATGCTATTATTATTTGTATCCTAAAGTCGCGAAATTGTTGTTCGATTAGTTCCTATTTCGAACGTAGAAATTAAAAAATACGTACTAAAGAGAATATCTTTCGACCTGCACGTCGATCAGATAATTAATTAACTCGTGAAATCGCATGGTCCGTCAATTGTAAAAGTAACTACGCGAGTACGCTTATATTTCGTGGTTATTAATACTAATACGCGATGCGCCAGGGTTTCGATTTTAATTATTCGGCGTTGATTTTCAACGTTCGTTCCGAAATTCCGAAGTCGTTATCCGGATAATGACGTTCGTTCGTGATATACAACGTCTAATACAAATTACTAAACAACGACAGGCGCGGGTTGTGTTAGGCAGACCGAGTACAGGGAAATTTAAGGTTACTGGAAATAAAAAGGAACGTGGAAGATGCGGCGAAGAATAGGAGGAATATGTGGAGACAGTGGGTTATTGCAGCATTGGACCTGTAATTAAGCTAAGAAGAAGAGCTTAAGTGTATTTCATCTAATATATATATATTTATTAATTCAGTGACGTGTCCAGTGGGTTGACCCGGCAGAACCTGTTCTTCGAAATCAAATAAAAATCGACGTTTTTGGTAAAGAATTTCGCCGTTAAAATATATTCGTTTCGATATTTACGTATTTTACGAAATTACATCGAACTGAAATCTTTTTGTAACAAAATTCTTTTAAGCTACGTTTTATATTTGTACACATTGAGTCACGACGATTAAGACGATAAATGCCATAATGTAAACGTTTCGTTAACTTTATAAATAAAAATCGTTATCGTTTAATTATAATTAATTTTTTAATCCGTTTTATATTCGTTTACTAGTCCTCGGTTTTCTACTTACATCGAAACAATTGTCGTTTTAAACTTCAAATTGTTATCGAATTATATTTATATTCGTCGCTACTAATATTGATATTTTATATTCGACATTTTGTTTTAATTACGCACGGACGAAATGCGTTTTATTATTATATTTATTTAAAATATTCTTTAAATAAATCATACGAACAGAAAATTAATATTCAATCGTCATTCATAATTTAATCTATTTATATACTTTAAAATGTCAGAATTTAATAACACACGAGACAATTCCGTAGAATTATTTGAATAAAATAAATCAAACAGCTATTTTCTTAATCTATGTTATTTTAATTATAAACATTTTTGTCGTGTGTCCGCTCAAGTTGAATATATAATAATTAACATCGGTAAATATTCGTCGAGGTTTTACCTGAAAATAGTAATGTATTAATGATGTTAATTTTAAAAATAATTATAAAGAAATTTCTTTTATAAAACGTATTTTTGAACGATTTGTTTTTAATTAAATTCAATCGAATAAATTCGAGAAACTATATAGCCATTATATCGTATATAGATATATTTTGTTAATCGATAGCATATATTACAAATTATTTTTCGTTATATTTTTAGAATTATATTGCGCACGTTATTGAAACGTAAACTATATCGCTTTATTTAAAATTTCAAAATACATTAATTACATTTTGGTTTAATTACGAACGGTTTTTTGTAATTGTCTTAAAGTTTACTAAAATCTAACGTCTAGTAATTTTAAGGCAATTAACCGGAAAACATATTCCCTGATATCTAGTAATTGACAACTTCTACTTGAATGCAACTTATCCGACGTTTGTAAATATTCGACTTGCACCGGTTTGTTTACAAAAACAAACAAAGCATATTAATACAACACCTAGCGGCGTTTTGTTGTGTAAATGTGCGCGACTGGAGTGTAAGTCGGAACATATTAACACGCGAATACGTCTTTATCGATAAAGTTCGAAATACGTATAACATTTCAAGTACTGAGACTATACCGATTTATTAAAAATACCGTTTAAATAATAAAGGAGCGGTCGCGGATACTGCGAATGTCGGCCAGAATGAATCATTTAATCGGGTGATTTTAGAGCTGTATTCTTATTATTACAATTAATAAAAATCTTTTTCGGGACGAAATCCTATTCGCTATTATTCTTCGTAGTTTCGCAAAATTCTAACTTCACACGCTGAAAAATAAAAAACGAACTACGTTTTAAATACCGTTAAAATATTGTACATCTAAGCTTGTACCATCGAACGCGGTAAGATAAACGAAAATACGTCGACAAATAATTGAGCGGAGAACCGTCGGCAACGACACTCTTAAATTGAACTAATCGGCCCAAATAATAATAAACGAATTGGTTCCACGTTAACGCGAGGCAAAGTAAATCGATCGAAAATTAAATTAACATCGAACTACGGGTAATTCGTTAAGTTGGACAAATCAAGTTTATTTCAACTTAACGCGGGTTGGCGCGAAATCACGCTCGCAATAATATCTAGTTACAAAAGTAAATTGTTTAATAACGAACAACGATAAGTGTGTGACGTTCACGTGCGCGTAATACGTAAATCGTATGCCGAAGTGACCGATAACGCTGTAGATATTCGAATGTCGCGAAACGAACCCTGTTGGACTGGATTGCTGGAAATGTGTAGCCGCCAATAAATGTATATATAGGTTAGGACATTGTCGAAATCGTCGTAACGAGATGATCGGTAAACTATTCTCGAATACGCGAGGCGTCCGTATTGTTTACGACGTTAATGTCCTACCGGTGACGGCGTCCGAAGGATCCTACTCGATGACGGTCGGGAAAACGCGCTCTTCAGCCGGGACGCGTTTTTCGATCCTTTGCTGCTCGAGTTGGGTTCTTCTATTGTTCGCCCTTTAGTCGGTACGAGACGCACAGTGTTAGGATTCTGCGTGTTTTCGGCACCACCCCTCCGTAGTTATGTCGTCGGCAACCGTGTATGTGTTGTTTCGAGCCTATCAATAGTTACCGCGACTTGTTTACCTTTAATATCGGCGGAGAAAGTTTTTCGATTGCGCCTTACAAACTGGATAAGGAGTGCCGGTGTTACTTTGTTTTAAATAATTTGAATATATCGTAAACCCAATTTCGAAATGTTGAAAGTTTTTCGTTTCAAATATATTACTGTATAGAATAATTTACGCTCTTTATACACGTCTAATTAAATTTATTTGACGTTGGACGTTGTTTGAACCGAGTTGGTTATTATTTTATTAACGAAATTAAACGTATGTAATTATTACCTTGATGTTACCTCGCTCAAATAAACGTATGTTATAAATTTTGTTTAAAATTTTCTCAGTAGACGATTTTTCGAAACTATTTACAAAAATCCAAAAAACAAATTGAAACACACAGTTGACACGAATAATTATAAAATCGTTAAAAATTAGCGTTCGCACGCGTCGTGAATGTATACAATCAATCGTTTTCGAACAGAAAAATAACATTAGAAGTATACGAGTTTTAACACTTTCCATATTTTACCAACTTTAAATGTTCGATGAAAATCATAATTTTCCAACATTACCGCTATATTATATATGAACGAAAAAAACGGTTTTTACGTTTATTTTAATTATAATTACGCAATTAACGGCTATATGTCCACCATTGCCGACGAGACGTTAAAAGAAATAACATATAAAGCAATATCGATCGTTACAAAGGCCACGCCACGTACGAATTATAAAAGAAAAACGATTGCACTCCATAATTTTATTTATGACATCGTATTGTACTACAAGATTGATACTAAGATTGTATACGTATATCATTTAATAATTGCAAAAATCACGTTTCTGTACTTCATAGTTAATCACACCGAATTGTTTTACGTTTAAAGAAATCGTATTTTCACACGAACACCGCGTTCTACATAATGAAATCGACTGTGTACCAATATACATTCGTATATTGGCCGCACAATGGCAAAGAGACGTTTTCAATATATTCGTGCAAGTTATATTTGATAACGAAAAAGCGCCCAACTTACGATAGTTGAGCTTTGGAAAAACGTCGGTTCTTTTTCAGAGATTTAAATATATTGTATACTGATCACGTCGAGTTGGACCTTACGCATGGATATAGTTCAAAAACTATAACCGTTTAAAGTTTAGATAGGAGTTAAATGACAATAGATTTTACATGCTTGGATAAAGTAACTTTTCCACCTTTATTACCCTCGTAAACTTTAAATGGTTATAGTTTGTGACCCATTTATTAAACATTAAAATTCTCAGTGAGAATTTAAATAACGATATATATAAAGGTTCTACTGAGAACCCTATTAGATAAATATGTATCGTACATTAAACGTCTGATCACTAGTTAAAATTATAAATATATTCTTTAATAATTTACTCCAAACGTTGTGTATAACTTAATTCTTGAAATACTTAAAATATATATATATATATATACAATGAGCGAATAAAGATAGAAATTAATTAGAACGCAAAAGTTTAATATTTTTTAAATAAAAAAATCGATAATTTATTTTATATATATAAACGTCAATTTTTCAAAAGAAAAATAGTTTATTGGTATTTAATTAAAAATAAAGGAATATTTTTTCGCTACTATATATTTTTTTTTATTTAAAAAGCTACATATAAACAGTATATTTAAGTTTAACATTTAAAAATTAAAGTAAATATAAGTTAATATAAGGAACTAAGAACAAAATTATATAAAACAAGAATAAAATACATGAAACTATTGTCCATAATGAATTAAAAGTGGTAAAGAACAATTGATATATAATTATAATAGTACTAAGAAAAAAGAAAGAAAAATCAAATAATGAAGCCGGAAGAAACTGCTATATTAAAAAGTTTTTAATTGAAATACATAATTTACGTTCACGTATTTTTTACTAAAATTATGAATTTATGGTTTTTATATAATAAAAAATAAATAAATGGTTAAGAACTTATAAATATTATATTAATTTTAATTTTAAGAAAGTTTATTAACATTAAATATATAATATAGTTGAAAACACTTCCATGTTTTTTCTAGCTTCCGTATTATAAAATTCTCAAATTTCCAGACAACGAAAAAATATTTTAGTCAATTATGGAAAAAAAATGTTTAATAAAACGTAATTAAATTTAAATTTATATTTTAATAAATAACTTTAAAGTTGATGTGAATATCAGTATTGTGTACATTCTTATAATCCAATTCTAAACCTAATTTTATCCTCAAATCTGTTTTTCGTGTATCTTTGTTTAAACTGAATTTAAAATTGTAAAAAACTCAGATATAAATTATAATCTTAAATATCCTACGCGGTAAATATCTATTTTATTTTTTTTCTAACTTAAGTTTATATATATTCCTACTTAAAATACAATGTATGTTGTCGAATTATACAAAACAACAAATAATTTTGGGAATTTATTTTATGTTGAACCCCTTAAATTTACATATTACGAAATATTATAATATTATATTGTGCAAGTAAATCTACCGAAATGAAAACAATAAACAAAGATCGAGCCTCGCTTATTTGCGCAATACAAGAAATAATTGAAAATCTTCGAAAACAAATTATCATACGCAACAATAATGTTGATAATGATGATAGTGATAATAATAAAAATAATAATAATAATAATAATAATAGTAATAATAATAACGACATTGTTAATGAAATCTTTCAACCTATCGTTCGCTGTTCTTAAGTTTCTTAGATACATACAC
>JAIPRN010004395.1:0-15281 GCA_025469175.1 Geopemphigus sp. TES_GeoC_2020
AACTCATTCTTATCTCGATTTATCTGCGTTTTCTTGGTCTCAGAATCATTTATATCTCCAAAACTACATTTTGTCTGCGCCTTGATAACTGCCGATCCGTTTTCATTAATTGTAATATCATCTCTAATGTCGATTAATGACGAAACTGATTCTCTCCTTGTGTATTCTTCTTGATCTTTTTCTGCTGCACTTGGCTTATTGCCTTTAGTCGCAGATACATCAACGAAGTCTTCTAAATATAATTGCCTGGTTTTCGACGAGTTGATGCTCCCGTTTTGTGAACCGTCTTCGTGTTCCATTATCGAGTCAATATCATCTGTCCACGATCGCGGAAATTCAACGTGTTCTATGAATTCTGTTGGGTCGTTTTGCTCCAACATAATTTCCCATTCGTTTCTAATCGCTGGTTTTGATATCTGGTGGTGATCATTCATTAGATCGTTGGCCATATCAACTGATTTCACCGTCACCGATGACTTCGATGACTTGTCTTCGTTGGGACTAATATCAATTTCATATTGCTTTTGAACTACCAACGTAGAAAAATCTTTTTTCCTCGTTTTCCATTCATCAGTACTACGCTTCTTAATTCTGAATAGGCGTCTGAGAAATGAGAGTTTTCTTCTCCACCACGACTTTTTCTTTTCCTTAAAGTCACCTATGTGTACTGGCGAAGTATCCATCTTTAACAATATATTACGAATTCAAAAAAGTGGCTACCACCTGAATTAAATTGTATGTAATATATTTTTTATATTTCGGACGATTATTTCGATGGATTTTGTTATATAGTAAAACATTGGTTACCATGGGGCGTATGTTATATTTTTCCTATTAGCTAGGTAGAGAATATCGTTATTAGGCCTATATTAAATATATTAGTAATACAATTTATTTTCTTACTAATATTTCTATAAAATTTGGAAATGTACAATAATCGTAATCAATAGTTTTTCGGATCAATCTCGTATTAGTCTTTTAACCACTTTGAATTATTTCTCTATATTTCGACTGCGGAATAACACAAAATGTTTAATATATACAAGTATTTAAAATGTTGTCCCTCAATGTGGCTAGTGTCATTACAAAAATTGTCGCCTGCACGTTGCGGGTTGCTTTCACAGACAACACGTTATATATTTACACGTTAAATATAAATAATTATTATTTATTACGTTACTCGTATCAAACTTTGTCTCTTCGTTTATTTATTTATTATATTGGAATCAAAATAATACAACTTTGAAACAGCTGTGTAAATGATCCAGTTAATCTGCGGCGAAGACCTCGAAAACGAATAGATGTGATCAAATGATTCAAAAACAAGTTAATACTCAAACGTATTTTGCCCGGTCGAGTTAATTCTCGGCGCATCTATGACCATCGCAAGGAGTATTTCCATACTTCCGTCTTCGTTTAACGGACATGCTTTACCCCGCATAATCATGGATGTCGACTGGTGTTCTCAGTTTGTTGTCACCGTTGATTACTTCCACGGTTTTGGCGGTCTACTGTCGTCCTTTGGAAACACAAGAGCGGCATTTTCTGAACAGTTTTGCGACATTTTCGTTTTTGGCCTATCATTACTCTTCGCCGGTTTTGAGTCAATTATTTGCTTAGACCGTCGGATGTTCGTCGAACATTTTTGAACATCTCTTCACCTTGGTAGCCATCGAAAGCGCTTTTATTGTGGAAGCACTTTTTAGAATTAAAGGACTTATATTTTCCTTTGTTTGGATAACTGTCGGAACAGTTTTTATTCAATAGACGAACACAGATTGTTGATCGCCATCGATTTTACAAAGTTCCCAGTATGTCGTATATCACTTTTTACGGCACTTATTCTACAAATATCCGTCAACATTACACAACAGACGTATCCTGAGAAGCTTTAACGTTAACGGTTTTTAGTCTTTCGTTGCATTTCACACGTTTCAAGTCGATTTTAGTCTTTGACCGACAGAAGTGTAATGAGTAACGACTAGTAAGTCGCTCCATATAGGTGTTCTATCTGCAACGTAGAAAAATTATCATCGTTTCTTCTCGTTTTGGTCTCTTTGGTACTGTGTTTTATCGAAACTCAAATGTCGTCGGAGGAATGACAATTTTCTTATCCTAACGGCATTATTTATGGCGATCAGGAGATACAACCGTCGAAAATGAGATCGCGATGTCTATTAACCAACACGCGAACAGGCTGAAATTGCACACCAATGCTAAACAGCCACTTGATAGTTCTCTGACCAACAAGCGTTACATACGCTTGAATTCTTACTTCTGATCCTTAGGCTAAAAAAATGAGCAACTTTTTTGAAGATACAACTACAAACACGGTCATACGTGAATATATATATGTATTGTATTAGTATTAATGTTATCCGTTATGGAATAAATTTTTTTAAATTACTTATCGTTTTAATAAAGTTGCTGTTTAGAAATAAAAATAATAAAATGTTCGTTTATTTTGTTTTTTCTAGCGAGTTGGAAAACTATAAAAGGGCAAATACAATTGTTTGAAACCAAACTTGATTTGTCATAAAAATTTTTATGATAATATTAACGCTTTTTTATAGTCTCGCTCGCCCTCTCCTCCAATGATTCGTTTCGTACCCATAAGAACTCGACATTAACCGCTCGATATTTGTGATCGTACTACGTGAAATACCTATGTAACCACTATCTGAACAGGTCTGTGCAGAAGACACAGGTTGATAGCTTACACTACCGCGCTGACGAAGCCACAAACCAATAACGTTAAGTCTACGCAAAGTGCCAATCACGTGACACGTTCGTTATTTAAACCGATACACACGACGATGACACAAAACTCCCCACATAACGCACAGCTGGAAAGGAGGATTCCGCACAATAAAAAGAAACAAAACAACATATAAACATTAGCTGGTATACTTAAATAAAATAACCGAAAAATTAAACAAAACTTACTCTCTGGGTATACTGCAATGATAGAGCAGAAAACACGCAAACTCGACGACTGACGTCGAACGAATCTAACAGAACCACGGAAAAATCCACACGCAACCAACAGCAATAATGATAACGGATCCAATCACATAGGCCGTTCCAAATTTAGCCTATCACTTCCGCTAACCCGTATATATTGAACAATTAAGTATATTCAATTCATAATTGTTGGTAAAATAATATATAAATATAAAAATACGCGTGGACATGCGTATCGTGTTAATATTAAGGATCGTTAAAACCAGTGTTCGAAATCGACAATTGTTACGAGCAATTGCCACAATTTTGTATAAAAAATACAAAATGATTTTCGTCAACATCGACTATTGTCACTAATTAACCCTCTGATTTATTTTATAAATACGTATTTGTGACTTCGTACGTATTTACGATTCGTACCTTGCGTGTAACACGTTCCAAACAGAATCGCCTATACACGACCTTAATATAAACGACTTTTCTCAATCCCTTTTTAAGGCACTAACAAGTAATATTATTATGTAAAACTATCCATTTTCGCTAATCAGAACCTTGCCGTAGCTTTCGTCTAGCCGGATGGAGTGATCGTTTGACATTTTTACATTAACGAGGCATTTCATCTTTGGTCACGTTAATATTTTCCGTACGCGTGTGAACCGTTTTTTCTCCGTACTGTTTCACGCGTGTAACGAACGATTATAACGAAATGTTACGTCGTGGTTGATTTGTGCGTCGTCCGCCAAATAGTTGATTTCTACGTGAAATTCGTGGTTTGGTCGTTAACATTAAAGTCAACATTATGCGTGAAACGGAAAGAACGGAAGTAAATCGATAATTTTCGTGATTCGGCGTCGTTTTCTAGATTTTTATTTCGTTTATTCGTACAATATGTTCCGACGAAAAAAATCTAAACGCGTCGCTATGGTATTTAGTACGATTTTGAAAATTTCACTTCAAATCTGAAAGTTAACTATCCGACGACGTTTTATATTTAAATTGCTACTTACTCGTTTTGATGTTAAGAAATATCGGTATAACTAGTATAGTATAACGTGTCGGCTGTTTGGTCGCAAACGTATCGAAAATTCGTTGCCAACGCTGTCGCAACCGACACGTTTTCAATACAACAGTTTAAACCTCGCCAGAAAATCTCGTAGAATTATCGGATTTCGATAATTCATTTTTCGAAAGGAGATTCGTTTTCGTAAGTCACATCGGACTATGGTTTCCAAAATTTCGATAACTCTAATACACGTACGAATAGTACCAAATTTAATGATTTTCTTCGAACGTATCTATTCGGAATTATTTCAAATTTCAAACAAATATGATAAATATAACGTGACCTGAAAAACGTCTTATTTCAAATAAAAAAAGGAGAACGATCAAAGTCGGATATTATTGTGGGAGACGCGAAAATTTTTCCGGTAAAGACGTTTTTTTGTTTTTTTTTATCAAAACGACGGGAAAAAATTGCGTAAAATATACGAAATTGAACTCCTTAATAAATGGTCAACTCTGACACCCCTAATGTAGTGTTATTTGTATACGTGGATAGTGTACGTATTACTTTGTTTAGCTTTTTTGTTGTAAGCGAACGAACAGTTTATTTGGTAAGTAATTTCGTTATTTTGGCAAATAAAAACCGGGCTTTTTTCTCGGCGAAATAAACGACGAAACGCTATCGTTCGTCGTCGAGTAAACAAAAATGTATTTTTCAATTACGATGTAAAATAAAAACGCCGCGGTACCGACAATAAACGTAGAGGCGCCAAACGAGACGACGAGAAACGAGTGATTGCTTCACGACGATACACTTTCGTGCAAATATCATTTTGGGGCGTAGTAAGAAACTGTATTTACACGAAATATTTTATACGTAGTGGTCGACGTTATTTACGTATCGAATAAATATAAAATCGTTAAATTTTCGGCGAGTTTCCTTAATTGTTTACGTTACGTAACCACGTCGTCAAGTATCTCTGACCATATCCTATCGAGCATTTACGAACGGTTTTAAATAACGACGACCTTTTCGTTTTCGATACCTCACGCGAATATCTCGTTGATTTTGATACGTCACGTAGGCGCCACGTTAACGCGAACCGTACCGTTCGCTAATGTTACGTTTAGGCCGTCGGAATATACGTTATTAATTCGTATTTATTCCGTACCTCGTTGTAAAAATGACACGTACCAGAGAAATCCAACGTTCTTTGAAAACCGCGCGTTTTCTCCGGCCGTCGCGTTATAATTCGAATAACGCCGGACGACCGTCGCGCGTTCACTAATACTGGCTACAGTGTAAACACCCGCCAAACGGTAACGCGCATTTCCGTGGAATTGAAAGAAAAAACGTACGAAACCGCGTCGACGAGTATACGTATATATATACAGTACAATTCGTTTATAACAAACTTCAGGGGCCCGTAATGTTCTGTACGTTATAAGCGGTATTCACTTTAACCCTATATATATATCGTTTATAGTGAACTGTTCGTTATAACCGAATATTGCAACCAATGTACCCATTGAACACTTTTTATACATAGCACGGAATTAACAAATAAATTAACTAGATTTTGAGGAAATACTAACTACAAAATACAAACTTTCGAAACCTTTTTATTTACATACTATATTTATAACTGTACAGCGCTTGTTTAATTGTTCGAATAATTTGTCTCTATTTTTTAAAATTCCCGATATTGTGCAACGAGATGTTCCCAATTACTGCTCGCACTATCGCCAGACTTGACTCGTGAATTTGTCCCCCAACTTTTCCTTTACAGAAAAATTCTGACGAATCATAGTGATAATATAAATAAAAAAAGGTTCGAATAAAGCCGGGAAAATGAATGGAAATTTTTAGGGGAACACGTTCAACGCGGCAGTTGTTCTGGTATACAGTAAATGTTTGGTGGTGGTTCTCCTACAATTAGTCGAAATACCGAGAACGTTTCTTTCCTATAACATTATCCTCACCATTTCATTGTAAAACGATTGGTGGTGGTGGGGGGGGTGTTTCGTCGTGTGCGTGGTGTGTTTTTCAGGTTATACGAGTATATATACGAAGCAATATCGTTGGAGAGCACACCTACTCTGTGAAACGTTTGTTTAAAGTGTGAGTGTAATGTAAAAATAGTACAATGGTCATGGATACAAAAGCATATTATCTAAGATAACTTATGGAATATCACATTATCATACGGTTTATTCGTTGTTTTCGACAATGTTCACGTTGCAAGTATTAGGAGGAATCTTCCACGCCGTGTTCACTATAACCGGCGGTGATGGACCTAGAAATATGTTCTTAATAACCGATTTGTACGTCATAAACGGTAGTACGTTGTAGATAGTATACGCGCGTAATTTTTCTTATGACATTTCACGGGTCCCGTAGACTTAGTACGTAATAACCGGTGACGTTATAAACGATTTATACTGTTGTATATATATATATACAACGGTAACTCGGTCCCGACCTCGGTGGGTGTCCGTTTATCGCGCGATTTATTCGGTCAACGATTAAAATCTATAGTATTGACTTGGACTACAAGAACCGATCTCCTCCACTTGAACGATACACTACTGCGCAACGAGTGTCGAAACGGTTTACGTTTTTTTCTACGGGCTATTTTCCGATGTAATTGTCGTATTTAGATTCGCGCGGTTTTTATGCTTCACTAGGTTTCGGGAAATAACGCGTTTCGTTTGGTACCTAGTTTTCGGGCTTTCGAATTGACGTTATACGACACACGTAAAGTCCAAACAATAAAATAATAACGCCGAATCTTTGACGGTGAAACGCGATGCCGATTGGTCGATGTGACGCGTTTATACGTTAAAATATTCAAAATTCCGTCGTTGAAAATAAATTATCGACGTTTCGTTTCGTGGAAACGTGAAAATGGATTCAGAATATTTTAATAATTTATAACAAACATAAATAATCGAAAAACAACAATATAATGAAAAATAAAGAATAGGAGATAGGGTATGGTGTATATATAATAAAAATTAGATCCATTTGGCAGCGGTGGGATTCGAACCCACGCCTCCGAAGAGACTGGTGCCTTAAACCAGCGCCTTAGACCGCTCGGCCACGCTACCGTTGTACCAACGAACGTGGAAAACAGCTGTATTTTGGCGTTCGATTCGTTTTTTTAAATTCTAATATATGAAAAAATGTAAAACAATTGTATAATTTATGTACGAATTTTAAAACGAATCTAAACGGAATAGAAAAAAACGAAAATTTCACAAAAAAACGTCACGGAAAAGAAAATCATTTTTTTATACAAAGTGTGTCAATTAGTGTAAAAACGTAATTTCAAGTAATAGACTAGAAAGTGTTGTATGGTATCTTCATCTTGCATCAAGTCATTGTATACATTATTCGATCCAAAATCAATTTTTTTAAAACATAACATCCAATTACTCGAAGGTTTTTTCTAGGAAAAAAATGTAATACCGCTGTCTTAGAATAACGAAAAATAGTCGATTACTTTACGCACGTTTTTAAAACGTTCAATATGAGAAGTTAATTAAACGGAATATAACGTAATAAAGGTATTATCCATTACACGGACGTCCGTGAGTGACCATACAAAAACATCAAGGGAGAAGCCAACATATATTTCTGAAAAAGACGTTCAAGTCACTTTATCAGAATTCATTCCATATGGTTTGTTTCCAGAGGAAAACCGACTTAACGATTTGATCCCATTTTTATCCGAAATTGTAGTCCAAAGACGGGCGTGTTTAATTTTGACGGTACAGTATAGTAAATCATCGACGGGATAAGGTCGGTTACGTTGTGTGACAACCAAAATATTAACGTAATCTGCATAATATTATTGTACTTCAGTAAACCTCTAACGAGATAATAGTTACTCGTGTTTTAAAATTAATAGATTACTTTTCCTGATTTGTGAGTTTAGTATATAGCGTTAAACAAATTGACGGACGACGTATCGCGGACGTGTAAAATGAACAAGCCGCATACGTAGTAGCTCTACTGAAAAAAATATCAATTTCACCCTTAGACAATGTTTAAACTTTCGCGGTATTTTTGGATTACGCGTGTGCGTGACATAAAATCCGTTAATCTCGTGTGCCTATCTACTAAACGAACCGGGCCAGAGTTTTGCCTGCGAATACGGAATACAGTGTTCGATACGGTCATTGAGTTGGATGAAGGCTACGACACGTGCGAAAATGTGTTCCCGAAATTCGCCGGGCCGTCGACAAACGCGACGGAGAACAAAAACGGACCCCGCGAGGGTCGCGACGAATAGTGTTAAATCGTTCCGGCCAGCTGTTACAGCGGACACAGGGCTTGAAGTTGTAAGTACGCGGTGGTTGTTAGTCTGCTCGGCCGCGTAAATCCGAGAAATCCCTTTTGAAACGTCGCGCAGACGTGCCAATATTGTACGTACTTGCCGCGAAAATTGAACCAGTTTAAATTTAAACCGCCAAATTGACCACACGGACGGTCTTTAACTTAAGCCCCGCATTTAAACGCGTACGTGAAATCCGAACCGTCGGCGCTAGTATAATAATTCGGCCAAAATGGACATGTTTTTTTTATTTATATTAGTTTTCGTATATATATAATCAATACAGCTCATCAATTATGACAAAAAAAAAAATAAAACAAAATTGGATACAATAAAAAGTAAAATTATATACAATTAAACCGAGTACCCAGCAGCCTTAACAAAATTTTAAATTGATAAGATTATATTACTAGAATATGAATTGAAAATATTAAAAGGAACTATCGGTGAAATGGACACGTTAATATCGTATAATTTGCGTATGGTTTAAATGTACGCAATTCAGTTATCAATTATTTTTTTAGTTCAAAAAGAGCGAAAATGTTTTCTCTCTGAAACATTCTTCTTTAAATACGTCGACTTTCCCACGATAATTTATTTAATCGTATTAAGTGACTTCGATTTTTACTCGTAACCTTATTTCAAATTTAGAAATATTTAAATATTCTATGTTTTCCTGATTACCTATTGAATCTTTAATATATATTTTATTCTATTAGTAACATGTAGAAGAATAATACTTAAATATCATACTTAAACGACAAAAATAATTTATTTGAAATTTTTTTCAATATATGCACGTAAAACCGAGTATTTATCATAAAATGTATAGATCTAAGGTGATTTCTAATTTGCCTAAGCGAAATTTTTACAAATAAGTTTATTAGGATGCATTTTTCGTATACAGTGTTTCCGCGTTTTGGAAATAATTATTATGTAAGACCAAAATTATTCGGCGCTAAAATGAAATAATACGTTTTACGAATGAAACTAATAATTAATAGAAATATTACGACAAATTCCAATAAAGTTTGTTTTCACTTTGTCACGTAGTAATATTACTAATTTATTTTAATCCAATTGAATACAAACGAATTACAAACGAGTCATGGTTATAGCGAAATTAATGGATAGGCGTAGACTATAACCGCACCCTCTAAGACCGCCAATAACGAACGCTTAGCATTCGAATATATTATAATTTACGAATGCGTATAATTATTATGCACGCGTATTCAATTTTGGACCTAGTATATATTTACGGGTCAGTAGTTAATATTATTGTTAATTATTTAATTATATTATTGACATCTAAAAGTATAATCAATTCGTTGTTTTATTGACGAGTTATGATCGACATCGGTTTTCTTCAATCTCTGCGCTTGCTTAGTGATACGTAGTATACGATAAACTCGGCTTTTTGAAAATTATGCAGGCAGGCATCCGACAACTACGGTAGTTATAAATAGTAATATAATTAATTATATTACGGTCGAAGAAAATAACTAACGGAAATGGTGGGAGATGTGACCATTAGCCCCCGAAACAACTATGGTTAAGTGGGTAAATGTAATTGAAAAATAAATTATTACTACGATTTGCCTCTTTAACTGGTCAATGACTCAATTTCCTAGATAAAATGATATGATTAAAGATAAACAAAACTTTTACTATTATTTATTTTGGCAAAGGTTCAGTTTAAATGAATTGGCTCTATGGAGATGTATTATCTGAACGAAGACATAGAGAACGTAAAACACATGAAGTACTTTTCAAAGATCGGAATATCAAAAATCACCGATTTATCCGCGTTTTATAAATAACGCGATATCACGAATGCGATTGTTTTTCACGGTCATTCTGACACTTGCCAAAATAACTCGTAAGGATTTACGTCAATTACATGGGCGATAGAATTAAATATTGTTAGAATGACTACAATATATTTACGTTTTACACATAACATTTTCAGTATTTATAAATAATTAAATCGTTAAAATCATATAATTAAATTGACAATGACACAATTTACAAAATAGACACGACCTCGATTCATTTCATAAAATACATAGAAACAATTTTTGATATATTTTCAATTGACAATGTTCCCACTGAGGAATACCTTTGTATTTTTATTTTCATAGACAACGCGTAATTTGTTTAGTATAAGTGATTTACCGTAATTCAAACACGCAAAATAAAAACAAAGAAAGATTAAACAATAAAATCTGAAGGAACGACTAGTTGAGTTATTAGGAGCTTGTATTTAATAAATTCTTGAATTCAAGAACCGATTAGGGATTACTTTTTATTTGAATAAAAACAATTATACAATATAATAAAATATACGCACTAACTTGGTACTAACGTTGACTCTTTGCAGTCTTGACCGGGTAAAAAAAATGTACTTTATAAGTTAATGTAAAGAACAAGGACGTACAAAATATAAAGGTTGGGGCGCTGTATCCGGACGTGTCGACGAAGTCAGCGACAATGTATGAAATGTATCAAATTCTTAGGTTTTTATTATAAAATAAAGAAAATCACGCTCACCTATCCGTCAGATTGGAAACAACCAAAGCTACAGCATCGTATCATTTACTTAGAACTTCCTACTGTCACCTTGGAACACCTCCGGCTGTTAGTGGATAGTGTTCAATGATCGGAGTTAAACACATTCCGCTCTTAACCGTGAATGCTTCTACCGTTTGGATAATCCAAAAGGGAGTCACTAGTTCTTACATAAACGAGTGTGTAATAATTAGAATACATTTTTGATATTGAAATACGATTTTGGATTTATTATGATACGAATTTTCGTGTATTTGACACTTTGTATCGAAATGTAGATTATATCAAATTTGATGAAATTCTGTTAAAAATCTTTTTTAATTACTAATTGGCCTTTTGTATTCAACATACTAAATAAATTTACAATAATGTGTATCGAAATTCTGCTAAAGTGGTCCGGAAGCCATTTCATGGGTTGCAATAAATGTTCTTAGATATCATTCCAATAAGGTCATAGACACGTGCTTAATTATTTATTCTTGCATATAATAGTACGTCAATATTAATGATATGTGCATATAAATACAAATCGTTACTTAACTTGTAACGTTAATAAATTGTTTAGCTTGAAACAGGTATCTTATAAAGTATTCTAAAATACGGATATCTGCATAGGCAATCGTCTGATCTTTAGGCTTCCAATAAGGGCATTCTTTCTTGGATCACCAAACAATACTCAATTTTAATCATTTTAAATTATATTAAATTATATATAAATTTCATAAAAAAATATAAAATTTTATACTAAATAATATTAAATATTTCCGTCTTCATAAGACGAACAAGCTGTACCTAAAATATCCATGGATGTCGAACTAGCATTGTTCTTAGTATATTATTGTCGCTAATTATTTCCACGGTTTCGATGGTCTACTGTTGCCCGTTGGAACTATACGAGAGGCATTTTCTGAACAGTTCTGCAACATTTTAGTTGTTGACCTTTCGTTACATTTTGCCAGTTTTGAATCAATTATTTCTTTAGACTGTCGATTGTCCGTCGAATATGTTGGAACGTCTCGCTCCACTCTCTTAACCGTCGAAAAAGTATTGTTCCATTTCGCGTTCGTCGTCGAGACACATTTCACATTTGGACAACGATGATTTTCATTCGTTTTTGGTCATTATTCATCGCACTCGGTCTTCTTTTGTCCGTGAAAATTACCCGAGCAACGTCCTTCGAATAATTTTGTACGGTTGTCCCAAAAACAGTTTTTGGTCTATTATCGGGTTTCGCTAATTTTAAGTCGATTCCTGCTTTTGGCCGCTGAAAGTGTAACGATCGTTCTGGTAAATATCCTCGCTTCGAATTTATCAACGTTAACTCATTCTTGTCTCGATTTATCTGCGTTTTCTTGGTCTCAGAATCATTTATATCTCCAAAACTACATTTTGTCTGCGCCTTGATAACCGCCGATCCGTTTTCATTAATTGTAATATCATCTCTAATATCGATTAATGACGAAACTGAAACTCCTTGTGTATTCTTCTTGATCTTTTTCTGCTGCACTTGGCTTATTGCCTTTAGTCGCAGTTACATCAACGAGGTCTTCCAAATATAATTGCCTGATTTTCGTCGAGTTGATGCTACCGTTTTGTGAACCGTCTTCGTGTTCCATTATCGAGTCAATATCATCTGTCCACGATCGCGGAAATTCAACGTGTTCTATGAATTCTGTTGGGTCGTTTTGCTCCAACATAATTTCCCATTCGTTTCTAATCGCTGGTTTTGATATCTGGTAGTGATCATACATTAGATCGTTGGCCATAACAACTGATTTCACCATCACCGATGACTTCGATGACTTGTCTTCGTTGGGACTAATATCAATTTCATATTGCTTTTGAACTACCAACGTAGAAAAATCTTTTTCCCTCGTTTTCGTATCATCAGTACTACGCTTCTTAATTCTGAATAGGCGTCTGAGAAATGAGAGTTTTCTTCTCCACCACGACTTTTTCTTTTCCTTAAAGTCATCCATATGTACTGGCGAAGTATCCATCTTTTACAATATATTACGAATTCAAAAAAGTGGTTACCACCTAAATTAAATTGTACGTAATATATTTTTTATATTTCGGACGATTATTTCGATGGATTTTGTTATATAGTAAAACATTGGTTACCATGTGGCGTATGTTATATTTTTCCTATTAGCTAGGTAGAGAATATCGTTATTAGGCCTATATTAAATATATTAGTAATACAATTTATTTTCTTACTAATATTTCTATAAAATTTGGAAATGTACAATAATCGTAATCAATAGTTTTTCGGATTAATCTCGTATTAGTCTTTTAACCACTTTGAATTATTTCTCTATATTTCGACTGCGGAATAACACAAAATGTTTAATATATACGAGTATTTAAAATGTTGTCCCTCAATGTGGTAGAGTGGCTAGTGTCATTACAAAAATTGTCGCCTGCACGTTGCGGCTTGCTCTCACAGATAACACGTTATATAATATAAATTTAATATAAATAGTTATTATTTATTACGTTACTCGTATCAATCATTGTCTCTTCGTTTATTTATTTTTTATATTGGAATCAAAATAATACAACTTTGAAACAGCTGTGTAAATGATCCAGTTAATCTGCGGCGAAGACCCCGAAAACGAATAGATGTGATTAAATAATTCAAAAACAAGTTAATACTCAAACGTATTTTGCCCGGTCGAGTTAATTCTCGGCGCATCTATGACCATCGCAAGGAGTATTTCCATATTTCCGTCTTCGTTTAATGGACATGCTACACCACGCATATTCATGGATGTTGACTTGTGGTTCTCAGTTTGTTGTCACCGTTGATTACTTCCACGGTTTTGGCGGTCTACTGTTGTCCTTTGGAAACACAAGAGTGGCATTTTCTGAACATTTTTGAACATCTCGCTTCACCTTGGTAGCCATCGAAAGCGCTTTTATTGTGGAAGCTCTTTTTAGAATTAAAGGACTTATATTTTCCTTTGTTTGGATAACTGTCGGAACAGTTTTTATTCAATAGACGAACACAGATTGTTGATCGCCATCGATTTTACAAAGTTCTCAGTACGTCGTATATAACTTTTTACGGCACTTGTTCTACAAATATCCGTCGACATTACACAACAGACGTATTCTGAGAAGCTTTCGGCGGTTGTCACGTTAACGGTTTTTAGTCTTTCGTTGCATTTCACCCGTTTCAAGTCAATTTTAGTCTTTGATCGACAGAAGTGTAATGAGTAACGACTAGTAAGTCGCTGCATATAGGTGTTCTATCTGCAATGTAGAAAAATTATCATCGTTTCTTCTCGTTTTGGTCTCTTTGGTACTGTGTTTTTTATCGAAACTCAAATGTCGTCGGAGGAATGACAGTTTTCTTAACCAAACGGTATTATTTATGACGATCATGAAATAAAATCGTCTGGTACGAAATCTTACTTAAATTGTAAATAATTAAAGGAATTAAGGGACCTATATTTTCCTTCGTTTAGATAACTGTCAGATAATACTATCATACGTGATTATATATTATATTGTACAAGCATTCATGTTATTCTTTATTAAATGTATTTTAAAGGATTACTGGTGGTTTTATTAATGATACTTTAAAACGGTAAAAATAATAAAGAGTCCGATTATTTTGTTTCTCCTAGTAAGTTTAAAAAAAGTGCGAATTCGATTATTTTAAACCAAAACTAATTTATCACAAAAATTATAGGACAAACATGTAAGCTTTCTATAGAATTCCTTTGCCTGGTCCCGTTCGGTTCGTACTCAAATGAATCATGATATTAACCGTCCGATATTTTTGACTTTTCCAAGCGAAAAAACCTAAGCATTTGCAATGCATAACTGTTTAGAAAATTATATAGATTTACGTGTATTTAAATACGTTGCAATTATTTTTACAATGATATACGTACATAATTTCCTGTACTTTATAATACGTACTTTATCTACGTTGTATTCGACGGCAGTACGAATTACGATTCGTTCGTTTATTGTTTACCAGTATCACTAGGCGTGCGTAGTACGTAACCTAGAATTCGTGAATGGCTTTAAAGTTGCGTCGGAGATGGTAAACATTTGATTGTGTTCTTTTGATACCGCGCAATCGCGGTGTGCCGTGCACGAAATATAAAAAAGCGGCGAAAACACAAACACACACACACACCTATATATTTATATAATATTATTATCATTATTATACTCGGTCGAGTACGTGATGGCTTTAATTTCCGTCTCCCAAAGTATAGTAATTAACTTTTCGCCCGACGGGGGCTGTGGCAACGGTGGCGTTAAAGAAAAAAAATAACCGTGTCGGTTAGGCGCACCGGAGGCCCGAGGCAACACTATATATATATATATATATATATATATCTGTGTGTGCGTGTGCGGGGGTGTGTGTGTGTGTGTGTGTGC
>JAIPRN010004396.1:0-15271 GCA_025469175.1 Geopemphigus sp. TES_GeoC_2020
TATATATATATATATAAATGTATATTTATAAATAACGTATATTTTTATATTATTTCATAAAGTTTAATTTGATAATTTTGATACAAATTAAACTTTATGAAATGGATAAAAAATGATACCACAATAATTAAAACGAATAAAAAAACTATTTCCCTCGGTTTTTTCGACTTCGCAGTTAATAAGTACAATAATAACCGGGGTTCGGAAGTTATAACATTCGCGTATTTATATTCCGTAGATCTTGGAATATTCTAAGTAAGATACAAATTTATTTCGTCTCTTCACCGAAGACGCATTTTACAATTAATAATTAATAAAATAAAAATTAATAAAATAAAAATTAATAAAAAACGTTACTAGTTTCGACGCTTCCAGTTTAAATATATATATATATATATAAACATACGAGTACATATAATTTTACGGGGAGATGTCCGTCAGGTTCGTTTTGTTAAATAACGAAAATTGATATCGCGCGTTTTGGGAAAAGCTGTAAAAACAAGTTTTCGAATATATTTTATTATTGTTGTTACGAAATAAAATTAATTTCTAACGTCGAATAAAGGTATTTAAATTATCGTTTAGAAATTTCGATTAAAAAAAAGTAACCTCGTTTAGAACACGTTACACGTTCGAAGTTTCTCGATTAAAATTAAACCGTTTCGATAGTTGCTATCCGAAAGAAAGAACGTCGGCGCGACTATATTAGCAACATTTAACCGATAAAAACGAAAAGCTATTGTCAGTGGAAATTCGTCTCTTACGGCCATAACAACGAAACGATTTTTCGTGTTACGTGCCCTGGCGATCGTCTCGGGACGAATACGCTTTAAAAAGGCACGAACGCGCTAAAGACGTTTCGATAAACTTTTGAATTAATGATAACGAATTGGTAAACAGGCGTTTTTCGTATTTCTGGAATTTTATCCTCTTTTCGCTCAGCTGTTCGTTGTATGAAGTAACTATATATATAACTATTTTAGATAACCAGTTATGTTCATCAGCTCGACAGATATAAACGAGAATATACGTCCGAATTTTGTAACGAACACGACGCTGACATTAGCGAGTTATTTGGCGCCCGTCCAATGACCACGCTGTTTGTCAATTAATTTATTTTAACCCGATCGGTAGGGTACTGGTTCGCCATCTTTTTACGCCAATCACGAAGGTTGATACAAAAAATTGGACCGAAAGATGAGATTTTTTTTTAAAAAAACATTATAAGCCACGCGTCGATAGTGTTATTTCGAGTACGAGAATACGACACGATGTTATTCGATCTGTTATCAATAACGTGACCAATTAATCGCTTCGTTTAGCGATCTTCGTCGGCGTGATAAGGAATAAGAATTATTTTTAATCGTTAATTCGTCTCTATCGAAATAAAATAATTTCTTCAAAACCGTTAAGTTCGTGGCGCCTTTTACTTACGTGCTTGAGTTGTCACGTTTCATCAAAGATAACTGGTTGTTTTCTAAATATTTAAGGCAAATATCGTCTTCGATTATTTTAATAGGATCACCAATAAAATCGCGATGCTAGTTGTACACGCGATAATCGAAGTCAATTTCTGTACGATTCGCCAATAAATCTGACGCTTCGAGACTTTATTTACGAATTTTATTAATTCAAAAATAATCGAGTAGCTTCAAATAGTATTTATAAAAATAGCTACAAAGAATCCGGCGTTTGATCAATACTACAATAACGTAGAATCGCACGGGCTGGTCACGTACGGAGATCAAACAGGAGGTCTGATGAAAGCGGCCTTAAAATAGAAACCCTGTGGAAAGAGGGTTTTGAAAAAAAGAATTTTGAATTTCGAGGAAATTAGAATACGAAATGAAGATTAGATAGATAGGTTTGTGTTGCGGTAACGGGCCCCAATGGCCTATCAAAACCGAACGAAAAAGGTTTTGGCCGATAAATCGTGATCTAAAAAAAAAAACGACGAATTAACACTACAAAATATTGACGGTTTGATGTCGTTCGTATGAAATGTTAGGTTAAGTTTGCCGTCGCTCACAGTTTTTTTCGACCGTGAGTCGCAAATTTGAAAAAATATCCGATCCGATTTTAGCAAATTAGTCGCGATATGTTTGAAAGTTTGAATTTTCGACGATACAATAAGAGGGGGCGCTAATTTTATGACCGTCACTAAGTTAATCGAGTAGTATATACATATATATACTATGTCTTCTATATAACGCGTCGTTTTCGTCGTTAAACAATAGCGTTTACGTTTTAAAAACGAAAAGAACTCCATACACGTTTTCGGAGTATTACAGTTCCGAGCCGATGGTTACTTCCACGCCTAATCCGAGTACGTTTTTCTTGTGGTTTAATAACGCGCTGACGTCGACGCTGACGATATTTTGTAGAACTTTGTGGATTTGTCCGATCACTGTTCCGTCCGAATTCAACTGACCTGTGGTGCACGCGCGTAGCTTTATTCGTAGTATTTATTTTCGTAACGCGAATGTCGAACGACCGTCGGGCGGCGCGCGAACGCGTGAAACGTGCAAATATTACAGACGCGGGCAGAATAATATATATCCGTGATCGGAAAGTTGCGAGTAGTGTATAGTAAGGAACGGGCGTTAAAAACGATAACCAATCGTAATGAAAAATCGTACGCGGAAAGTTAGAAAATATAGCGCGAAATTCGAGTAGTCGTTTAGCGAGCGAATTCGGAGCGAACGCCTCCTCACCCCTGATTTCGAGTCCGTCGTCGAACGTGGCCCTGTGCATCCACGTCATTTTGGCCTTATTCCGTCTAAAGTCGACGGCCAAACCGGCGCCCACCGATAACCAGTCGTTGACCCGGTACAGATATTTCAACTTGGCGTTAGCGTCCTTATCGAGTACGGCCAACGCCGTGTTGCGATCGCCGTCGTATCCCAACGCGCCGCCGTAGCCGACCGTGTGCAGTAGCTTCACGTTGGCGCACCAACAACGGTCGGACATCGCCGGTCCGCCCGTGTCATTGTCGAACGTCACGTAATTGCCGACCGACCAACGGTCGGACAGCCGGTACACGTAGTCCACGGTGCACGTGGTCCTCGGTTTCTGGGTGTCGGCAAACACCGTCGTGCGTACGTTGAACTTGTCCTCCGACCATCCCAGCGTTGCGTCCATATCGCTAATATTCGCCGTCCGTTTGCCACTGGCGCTAAACACGACGTTTTTGTATATCTCGCTGGTCACGCTGCCCGAAATACGGCCCTTCAAGTCCACGCCCAGGGACAATCGTGTCGCGGTGCTGCAACCGAAAACGAGTAACGGATATAGACGTGTAGACGGACGGTCGCGCGGTCGGAAGAAACGCCGAGTTCGATTTATTTCCGAGCGTGGTCGTCGTATAAATCGTATCATTCCACCCGAATGAGGCGCGTAGTGTGTGTACAATTTTTTACAAAAAAAAACCTCACTGTTCAGTCCGGTTTTCCGTATCCATCTTGAGATTGGTGTACGTAAAGGACAAATGATTACCCATCGAGTTGAACGTGTTAATCGACAACATGTTTGTGAAAACTGCGGTCGTTGGACGCGCGTAGAACAGTTTGCTAACGTCCACGCGCGCGATCGTGTTGAATCCCATGATGAAATTCGGACGTATATTTTCGTGTATATTCGTGAATTTGTAGTAGTCCGGGCATTTCTTTTTAGCTGAAATATTACTACAATCGATACACCGTTTTATGAGAAATTGGTCGGACTCACTGAACATATTTGTTTTTGGCGTGGCGAATCGTTCGCAAAGCGACACGCTATAAACACCTCGGCAACTATATCCGGTATATCGTTAAACGCCGGAACGCAATCGGAACGCGCTTTAGGACCAATTAGATCGAAATGTTCGTGATCGCCGAGAATGACGATATTGGCGATAATAATAATAATAATCGCCCGGCGTATATTGTCGTAATAGTTTTATTTCGTTATCGTCGTAGAAACGGCGTCGTATTTGTCGATTTATAAACCAGAGACAATAATGAACGTTTCGAAGTTTCGATAGAAAAAACGTGACTCTCTTGAAAACACGTCCGGGAAATGATTCGTTTAAAACGAAAGCGTTCCGATTTTTTCGCGAAACAACGATAAACGTCGACGCGACTATATGGCGACGACGACGTTTTAAACGCCGCCCGAGTGTTTTCGAAGCGACGGCCCGAGGACCGCGCGAGCGTACGGGGTCCGGTGCGCGCGCGTGTTCGCGGCGTTTCGCATTATTTGACGCGTTTTGTTCGGCCCGACAACGCAAAGGTATCATCGAAGGGACACGGAACGTCGAGGGATGCGAGGTGAGAAGACGGGAGACGACGGCGACGGTTTTGTGGGTGAAGCACAGGGACAAGGGGGACAAGAGGATTAAACAGGAACTAGTAATTGGCGCGAGCGGCAATCGACGGGCCGCGTATACAAACGAACTACGAAAATATATACGCGTGTTTTCCGCGGTCCGGGTGCGTGAAGGGGGAAGATGAGGGACACGAGGAGATTTGTGGAGCGCGAGGGCCGAAACCCGCCGCCGCGGTTCAAAGGAAATCGAAATTGTCAATTCGCCCGAAGTCGGCGCATTAATTCGGCGTCGCCGCCGCCCGGGACTTTAAAACGGAGGCGAACACACCGCCCCCACCCCGTATTCGGCCGCCGCGAAATGAATTCACGAGACTCGGCAAGCCAAAACAATTTATAATCCCGCCGCATTACGACCGATACATATATAAACATTGTGTTCGATTTCGATTGTGCGCGCACGCGTACATGTTGGTGCCCACCCTACGCGTTCAAACTCGCGTATACGTATTATAAATAAACCACGCGCGCGCACACACACACACACACACAAACGCATCACGCACGCGGTACAGAGGCCGGGCGGTATTGTCGTCCCTCTGTTGATTGTTTTTTTTTTTTCAAATACGTTTAAAAACTTTGTTTTTTTCTTTTGACTCGTCGTCGCGATGAGTCAACTACCGTATGTATATATATACAACGGCCGTCCCCCGGGACCGCGCCGTCGTGTAATCCTCTTGCGTACCGTTACGTACGAGTACGGCGACGAGACACGCAGTCTATTGAAGTTTACACGGTCGGTTTGAATTCGTCGAATCATAATAATAACTAACAAATATTTGTCGGCTACTCGGCCCAAGAACGACACGTAATAACTATATAACTTCTATATATAAATATATATAGAAGGAATTCGATAGGACGACTATCAAAAACCGACGCGTCGATTTCGTTTTCCGTCGACGATTTTTCGCGTAATTTTAAATGTTAGGCTCTGCATTTTCTTGTTTTTGTATCGTTGAAATGTCGCGCGACGTAACATTGTTCGCGTTTAATTCGACTAACGCCTTTGTTAGCTCGATCGATCGCCTGGAATTTTATTCGGCGTACGAACCGGTCCGTTTAGATAACAATTAACCTACTCACGTGCCTAAGTGCTCGACCAAACGCGCACGCGCAACGGCCATCGCGTACGCGCGTATTTTTCGGATAGATATACGTTTATATTATCGTTTTTATTATTTTATAAACGCAAATACGCGTGGGAAATAACGTTATTATTACTTTTACTCCGATACGAACGGATAGGTTGGAAACGGTTAAAGCGTATCATTATTGCGCGAGCGCGTTAACCAGGAAAATACAATTATAATATTACCTCCATTAGTGTACGTAAGCGGGTTTTTATATATATATAATAGCGCGTGTATTAATCTCGAAAAATGATCGATATTGTAATATTCGTTAACGATACCTTTTCGCGTAGCATATTATTACGTCGCGACGTCGTCATTTTTCACAAAACCGAACCCGCGGTTGTTTTCGAATTACGGTCCGCCGTAATACTGCACGCGGCGTATTTAAGCGCGAATATTAATTCTCCATTAGTTTCGCGTATTATTACAGCGCGGGTCGTTTCGGTTACAAAACGCAATTTCGTACGACGGTCGTTACAAACGCCCCGAAGCGGGATAGAAGAGAAATAAAACGGGTAAAATTCCGCGCGTTCGTCACGGACCGCGGCCGACCGTATGTAAAATACCTATTTCACCGTGTAAAATCGTCGTGTCAACGATCCGGCGCGCGTCGACCGGTGGGCCGCCCGTACGTGCGTGTACGATTATAAGAATAATGTAACGGACGTTGGTGGAAACATTTAAAAGCCCATTCGCGAAGCCTGGACGGATAATGTCGAAAACGCGTTTGAATCGCAGTCCTGCAACAGGCCGATGACAACGTGCCGTTTATCGCGTTTCCGTAATATTACGCGAGCTGTACGAGAATCGCCTTTCGTAAATCGTCTTTTGCCGATGCGCCCTAACGGGGCCGAAACGATTGATTTCCATCGACACCGAACGAAACGTAAAAGAACGTTAGAAAACCCGCTAAGGAAGAAATACGTCGTATTTGATCGTAAACAATAAACGACGGCGTCTGAAGTACTGTTCTCCAGCTTTCCGGACACCGAGCGTATTGCCGAATGAAAATAAATGGGATAGAAAACCCTACGAAATAAAAAGTTCCGCGTTCGTTCCAAACGGATTCGTTAGAAAAATCGCGCGTCGCGTCTACGAGCAATCAAAGCGCGCGCGAATCGGCCGCGATTATTGATAAACCGACATTAGCGTCGGCCGGAATGGTTTTTCGTACGATTGATCGCTTCGAATTCGATACACAGGGAGGGGGTGGGGCATGTACATTCCGGTCGGCGTATTTATCGTTATTGCCGTAAGTATTATCCGGCGATAATCGACGCCGGACTTTGTCCGCAAAATCGAACCATATACGACCGGACAATACGCGCGAATTACGAATATACGCGCTGTCCAGAAATCGAATGGAACGTAACCGCGGGCGGGAGAATTGCGAACGAACGAAATCCGTAATACGGCGAATAGACGCGCGCACGCTCGTACAACGGAACGGGATATAATGTCGATATTAAATCTTCCCGTTGATCGTTTCAGTCGTTCGAATTGCGCGCGCGCGTTTTAAACATTCGCTCAGCTCGTGTACGGGCGAGCGTTTATCGTAAATATTCTTTTCGATTTTCGCCGTTTTAAAATCACGTCCGATTTCGTCGTCGATATTTCTCGTCTTGTAAACTAACCAATGCATCGCGCACCGGTGTATACACACGTACAACTATTAGGTAACGTAATATTACGCGTATATATTTTTTAAACGTTTTCTGCTACCCGGAAGTTCGACGAGCCGATTAACGCTCGTATTGTTGTTATTCCACCGTCGAGAAACGTTAATTAAAGATCGGTCGCGTCGTTCGAAACGATATTTTTTGCCGCCGCGGTAACGGTTCGTAATTTACCGTTGTCGCGGGTCGTTTACGGTTTTCGTTTACCGGAGAATTACTGTTTAGAAAAATCGTCGACCGGCGTGTACAGCCGCGGTACGTGTTTTCTTTCGCGCGGCTCTCTCGACCCGACGAGAGTCAATACCCCGTACACGTACGATAGGCGGACGCGCGACCGATACGATCCCACAACGCCGTCACGACAATAGATCGTACGAAGTAATTAACGGCGAGCACGCGTCTACGTAACGCGAGACGGACTTCACACGGCCGACGTATTTCGGTGGCCATTTTTGCGGGACATAACTAAACCTAACGAACCCAACCGGCACAACGGGTACGCACGTTACCGGGTAACGTTTTAGGCGAATCGTTTTACTATCGGGTGAAGTAACGTCGTGTCGCCCGCGAGTCAAATTTTGTCAAACGGTAGGTACTACGGAAGTCGTAGGAAACATCGTTGATCCGTATTGAACACGTCGCGCGTCACTGTTTGTTTCAAACGACGTTTCGATTTCCGCATAATCACGTCTTACGATTGCCAACGTGGACGAATTATACGCGCTTTTAACGTGTATTTTGCGAAAACGACGAGTCCATTTAGTACGCGCCGCGCCTATCGATTACGCGTAGTATTAGCCGGTTCCGTTAACGTCGAACGTATTTAAACGCCGTTAAATTACGATAAACGTACGCGAAAACCCGATCGGTTTCGCTGTTTCAATAACCGGCGCGTACGTCGAAACGATTACGAGCGACCGTTCACCACGGACGCGACCGTCGTTCTCCGACCACGCGTTGGGCGGGTAATTTGTTCGAAACGTTTTCGGGTACGCGCCGGGTATTCTCCCAATAGTATTTTGGTCGAAATCCGCGTCAAAGAAAATTTAGAAATTCCCGTCCTTTCGTACGTGCCGTAGGGTGTTCTCCGTTTGTTTTCAATCGACCGCGCCCGATCCTATTGACGACACACGAACGATCGGCGATCGTGCACCAAACTTAACGTGGCGAATTGGTTTTTTATCGGCCGTTAAAACGACGCGTTCGTCGCGGTTAAACTATCCGCGAACATATTTTCACGCTATCTCTAGTATAGTTTCGAAGTCTCGCCAATACCAATGTAAAGTTGTCTACTTATATACAGTGTCGATCGTAAGGGACGTTGATGACTTCGTCGGTATTGTAGCGCGAGTGTCCCTCGACGGTTTGGTAGAGCCTTGACGCCTAACAGTTAATATACGCGCGTATGTGCGTGTAAAACGCGCAACAATACAGCGCGTATGTCGCGTAATACGCGCGCGTGTGTATTTCGAATATTCGATTTATTAAACCGTGAATTTGTGTGTAGGCACGTGGGCAACGTCGTCGCGTGTGCCCGAAAAGGTCTATAAACACTGAAGCGATTCGTCGTTGGAAATTTCGAAAGACCGCCAAAGTAATCTGGTATACTTTACACCGTTAAGTAGCGATTTGGCCGATTTCGCGGGGTTCCTTTTTTTCTCCCCATTAAGACTATTGACGTACCAAACGAATATTTTTCGTAATTTTCGCGGAAACGCCCATGGCCGACGTACCGTCCGAACGTAACGGTTTACGAACGAACGGCTGGTCGGGCGGTCGCAACGTCCCCGGGTTCGTAAATTACGTTCGCTGTGGCCGGAAAAGCGCCGCCGTACCAAAAACGAATGACGCCGCCACCATCAATAGCGTAACACTGTACGCGCCTCTAGTGCGTTCGGACGGACGATAATAAATCGCGCGGCCGGATTAAATGACGAAATCGCCGCGCTTTTCGAACACACCTGGCGCACGTAGAACGACGATCGTTCGAACGACGGGGGGAAAAAAAGTAAACGCGCCGAGAACAACGCTACGCGCGTATCACCGCCGGATAATATATTATAATGGGTTCGCGTTTCGGGAATATCATTATTATTATTATTATTATAATATATTGTTCTCGGCGTCCGGACGGGAAATGGGATTGGAGCAAACAGGAATCTCGACGCGCTCGGAGCCTTTTTCTCGGCCGCCTCAATTACGCACACGCACCCGCCGCGGCGTATCCATCGGCTATTTTATAATAATACGTAATAACCACGCGCGCGCGCACACACACCCATTGCGGGGGCAGCTTCTGGTTTTGCGTTTCTTCGACGTACGTCCATGTATATATACGTATGTGTCTAATTTCGACGTTTCTCATTTAGTCGATCGTACGAAACCCGCCTCGGTGCAAGCGCACGAACGCGTGTATTCGTGAGCCCGTCGACCGACATTGTGTGCGTGCGTGCGCCCGTTGATTTTACGTATTATTATTATTATTATTATTATTCGTGTTTGTGTACCCGTACGGGTGGTTACACGAATACCGTGCGAACTAAAAAGGAACAAAATTGCCGCGGAATTGATTTCCGTCGTTTTCCGTCCACGTTTTTGGTCGAACTACGCGCGCGCGCATTAAAACCGGAAACGACTGTCCTCGCGCCGAAAACGAATAACGTTCGAAAATCGTTCGTCGTAGGCTTTTCGGCTTTTCCGACCGCGGTTAGGGTGGTTCGACCGTTCAAACGAACGCCTAATCGCTCGTGTCTACTACGGACGTGTACGGCTTATACATTTTCGTAAAGTTTCCATTTCCGTCGGTTTCGTGCAGCGTTCTTTTCCGTTTTATTCGGTCAGTTTTTTCCCGTGAATTTTTACTACGCGCGGTTATACTTCGCGTTTATTCCACACGTTTTTCGACTATCTGGGACGTAAGGACACAACTACCGACTTATGCCGGTTTCGTCGTCAACATAGCCATTTCGGACGCGAGCAATTTACGTATTTAGAAATATCCGTATAAACGATTAAGTATGCGACTGTTTCGTTAACGATTTCGGTGTGTTCGCGAAGTTCATATTCACGAACTTGACGCGTTTAATAATGAACAATTAATCGCTAACGAAATAAACGTGAAAAACAATTCGAAAAATGTATAAGTAATTTCGAAAATTTCGGTATTTCGTTAAATTTCACGGCCGTTAACGAAACGATCAAAGGTCGTGTCCGCATTGGAAAAATAATTAAAATCTAAAACGTAAATTTTGCGAAAATCCTACAACAATATAAGCATCGATAACATTGGAGTATTTTACTCGTGTCGCACAAATACGCGTAAATAAATCAAATTACGATTTCATTACAACCAAATGAAAAATTCGTTTCGATAATTTTTCTATTTTAAACGTTACGTTGTTCAAATTTTGTCGTAATCCCACCCGCACACACACACACACACACACACACACACACACACACACACAATACACAGAGGCTTGTATTAGCCGCTATTCAATTGTGTCGCAAACACGCGGGCTTTTGGGGTGTAATTATCAATCGTAACGGTAACAAATATGGCGAAAAGACAACAAAAAATAACGTTCGCCCAAAATGATTTATTATTATCGCGCCCCCGTGTACGTACACAAAGCGGTGCGGCGGACGGCCACCCATGTAGCGAATTTCCGAAACGACGTCGGATTGTATATTATACTGCGCGTTGTTGAAAAGGAAATCGAAAAGCGCTTCAATAGAAAACGGAAACGTTTCGATAATTTACGTTATCCTCCCTGGTGCGTTTATTGAAAACCTAAGTCGACGGGGCTTTATACGCGCGATATATTTATACGAGCATTTTATAATCTCCCGCCGAGATTACCAAGATCGTGGTCAAGTATTGATGAGTCAAAAGTCAAAATTAAATATTAAGTTCGTTTCAATGGAGTCATTATAACGCGTTACAATTTCTTTTTCAAAAAATATCTACTTTCGAACTGAACGCGATATCTAAATTAAGTACAATTTCGGTCCGATAATAATTTTTCGCGTTCTGTTTTTACGTTTTAGCGTGACCAATTTTCGTGTGTATAGGATTCGTGTACGTTTAATTTCGTACGTTTTCAAATAACAGCCGTAACGAGTCGTTCTGTTCGGTTTACACTTAACGTGCAAAACGTGACTTTCGGAATTATTGATTAATGGGTCTCCGCGATAATTTTTATTTTTATCGCCAATTAGAAAATTTTAACTTTTCCCCCAATAAATTTAACAAAAATAAATACGTAAACAACTTTCAACTCGACTCGTACATTTTATTTTATATTAACGAGTTAAACAAATCGACTAACTTACTCATACGTACGAGTTACCCATATAGGTACTACGAAAATGCCAAGTGGACTTCGAAAACGCAAATTGGAAATTTCACCGGTACACGCAAAACTGATTGCGCCTTTGAGCACTTGTTAGCGCGGAAAAAACGATTGGTTTTTATTTTTATCGTTTCCAGCCATTTTAATAACGACGAAATATTCGAAAATTTAAAATAAATAATCCCTTTACGAGACACAAAAAGTCAACTTTTCGTTTCTATACTCCCTGTTACTCGCCTAAGGTGGTTTTTCACAAAGTACATTTGATCAAATTCGCGTTCGTGCAAAAACTAACATATATTTCAATTTAAATTTCGTATAGAAACGTACACACGACTCGTGGCCTAATCTGCGAATTCAGCGAATTTTTTTACGTCGCCGTTATAGAGGAAAATAAGTTTGGCGTAATTTGTTTCTTTTTTCCCCGTTAATTAACCGTTTACGAAAATTTATTTTAGATGTTCAAAAGTTCGAAGTTTAAATAAGAAAAATCGTGTAACAAAACGAAAATGGTCGTTAAGCGATCGAATATGTCGGCTCGGTGGACCGAGAATTAGGTCGGCGGGGCGATTGTAAACAGAAGACGAATATGTGTATAACGAAATTTACGTACGAGGAAAACGTTAAAAACGAAACAGGATAATAAATTCGCCTAGCGAAATTGTAAATACGTATGGCCGGTATTACGGTGCGTAGCGTTCACCTCGATATCTTACGTTTTTTCGAAAACATATTCGAAATACGAATTATTTTATCAAACGTAATATGTTGCGACGTCGACCGTCGAGTGGCTCGCGAAGGCTATTTCGCGTGACTGTAATATATGTAAAAACTCGTTTCGTCGATGCGTATACAAATTATTGTCGCGGCCCAGCCGGCTGTCGGTCGGGCGTCTCGTATTCGTCCGAGTTTTATTTCCAAAAAGAATACGACGTTTTTATCGCTCGAGCGTAATATTATTATTTTTATTATTATCTCCTCCTCGGACGGGTCGTTTATTTACTTTCGGCGGGCGAACGTATATCCCGGGGGCGAGAAAACTCTTCTGTAAAACGTCCAAGGTGACGCAAAAGCCGTCGTCCGATTTCGAAAGTACCGTGTTCGTTTCGGAAACGGAGATCGAATTCGAAAACGCGAAATATTCCAAACGTCGATCAGCCCGTCATTCATCCGGGTTTCGGACTCGTCCGAATATTCGGATAGGAGTGGCGCGAAAACCGTGTTACGGTTTACGTAGTTCAAATTATTCGACTGTTTCCGAATTATCCGAATACAATTTCCACGGCGTTCTCCTTTTACATAATAATTATTATACACGTAAAACGACATTCTCGCTTTTATCGTCCGTAACACAATATTCTAAAATTACGATTGAAAACGGTTTTTTCGTTTTTAGATTTATTTTATTTATTTCACGCTTATAGTCGCCGCTCGGGCTTACGTTCTTAATTAATACTTACGTATACACGAACACAATTTCAAAACGGTCGTATGAATACATTTTTTCGCGCCGCAGTCGCGACGAATCGTAATCGTAATTACTCGATTGTAATTTACGAATTTCAATAAACACGAGTTTATTATTTGTTCGTTAGCTACGAAGCTAACGTTCTTTCCGTATAAAACGTTTCGGCCGCGCGATTCGTACACTGTTTCTGTTCTAAAAGCCAACTAGGCTGATGTGTTCAATTGTACGTCGATCGTTCGTAACGCGCGCGATTATTTTACGAACGGTTTCCGTCGTCGTATTGAAACTTAATACAAATTTCGAAATCGAATAACGACTTTTGAATCGGCCTGTAGTATAGCCCCCCATCCTGTGCATTTCACGAATGGAACGTTAAAAGACAACGTCGCGAAGTAATTTAAAAACGCCCGTTTAGACGTGCGATTTTCGCTCTCGTTATGATATATTAAATGTGGACTACAACGGTTATCCGTCGACACGTTCATTTCCTCGACCATTTTCGGGCGCGATGTGTTTCGTTTACGCCGAACGTTATTCGGAATGGTCGACTGATGGACAAACGGGATCGTCGCCACTGAATATCGCTAACGACTCGCCGGAACGTTACGATCGGTTATTTAAATTGTCCGTCCTGCAAGTACGAGAGTAACGCACGCCGACCGACCGACCGTGTAGACTATTGGCGAGACGGATTTCGAATATTGTGTAATTTGCGAACTTCTATTACTTTTAAATTCTACCGCTTACGACATATTCTCGGGTATTGACGAAAACACTTTTTATTACGGAAGTATTCGCGTGGCGTTTTGTCGACGTATTCGAAACGTATTTTTTACGACGCCGATAAAGAAAGTAACGAGTGCGTGTGTACGTGTGTGAGGGAGAGGAAAGTAGAGAGACCTATTCGGTCGTTTCGCACGACCCGCGTCGCGTATGCGCGAGGATTAAAAACCACTCGGTGCTCGATGAACCGATCGATGGCGATCGTTCGAGGGATTAAAATATTACGCGCTCGACGCGACGCGCGATATATAATTATTACTATCGTCGCGTATGAAATAAAATGAAGTCGTATTACGCCCGTCGTTCCATGATCGATCACACAGTTGCGGCGGCGGCGGCGGCGACGACAGTATTACGACGCTTGAATGCAAATCGGGCGACCGAATCCAAATTGCCGCCGTGCGGACGCCGCCCATACGACGCGCGTTCGTTCCGCGACGAGACAATAAACGGTATGATTGTTACGCGCGGACCCGTAAAGGTTCGAAAAAGGGTCCGTTGTTCTTGGGTACACGGGACCGGATATTGGTCGGCGGCACTCCGTACGTCGTTTTCGGCTTTACGAAATAAACGTAAGTATAGTGCCGCACGTGCCGCTGTAAAGAAATACCGTTCTCCTCGTTCAAATTTATCGGAATTTTCGATCGTATTTTCGGACTATGCGCGCCACGTCTACGGGTCCGCCGTTTCGAAAAAACGAAATTCGTCGGTCGGATTTCCCGAAGTAAATCGTCGCGGGTCCGTTGAATGTCGCGACCCAAAGTCTTTCCGTAAATATGTCGATGACAGTGTATATCGATAGTAAAATAACAAAACGGAAGGTTACACTGTAACGACGCGTTTTTCGTTCGTGAACATTGTTTCTTCGCGTGAATGAAGCGCTCCGTCGACCTTAACGCGCGTTGCTTTTCGATTACGAAATGTTAGCGTTTATTGACGGAGCGCGTTTATCAATTGTTTTCGATCGCTACCCTACACGCGAGTAAAACTTACCGAAAACGTTCGGAAAATCGCGATAGAAAACGCCGGTGAAATTGCCGTTTTGGACATTTTCTCGTATTCGTAAACGTGCGCTATTCGCCTAATACGTAAAAGGCGGTACGAAAAAATCGTCGGTCGATTTTGACGCCGGACGTCGTGGTTCGCTAGCTACGTTTTCGAAACGCGTTGGTGGTCGCGTACCCGCGGTTAGGTACATTTAGGTTTTGTGAATTAGATTCGATGTACGGGGGAGGGGCGAGATAAAACAACGTGGGGATAGCTCGCGTTGTTCACCTACTCTTAAGGATGATCGTTTTGTTAAACTTAGTTATAAAATTTTTTTTTTAAAAAACGATGACGACTCACTGGTCCGAAGTACTGCCTTCAGGCATTCCGGGCCAGTGAGTGTATTGCCGTTACCGTAAAAAAAAAAGGTACATTTAGGTTACAAACACGCGTTTCGGATTATTAAAAAAGTGTTTTTTTTCGGTGGTCGGGTTTCGTGCGCAA
>JAIPRN010004397.1:0-15266 GCA_025469175.1 Geopemphigus sp. TES_GeoC_2020
CGACTTTCGAACGATTTTTAATTATAAATTTTCGAGGAAAATAACGCGGACGCGCGTTCGTTTTTAAAGTCCCGCGAACATTTGCCGAGTAATAGGTATTAAAGACTACGCGCAAGAACCGACTCCTTCGACCAAATAGTTCAAATAATAATTACGCGTAAACGGAATATCGAAAAAGCCCTATCGAATTCGACAAGATAGCGTCGAACAAATTGTAGTTCGACGTTTGGAAAGCGAGAAGTGTACGATCGTTTCGGGCTTAACTAGTGTGGATATAATTTTGAATATGGTCCGCAAACAACGCCTAGATGATTTTTAATCACGGACGAGAAATGCCGAAACGGAACGTGTTTAATAAAATCTCGGAGGATGATAATCGGCTGGTTGACGATAAAACAAATCCGCTATGCTACGTGTACACGGTACGTCGAAAATTGACATGTTAGTGGCGTACTAACGAAGAAGGGTTTAAGTATCTCCCCCCCCCGAAAATATTTAGAAAGAATTAACTTCTTACGGAACGTATATTTTAGTCATAAATAACGAAAAACTAAATTATTTTTAAATTTCAATATTATACATTTTGATAAAACAAGTTAATTGAAAACGGATAATCTATTAACGTTTATAATATGCCTCGTTTTGTTGTCCGATTTATTTATTTAAAAATGTAAACCCCCTCTCAAAATTCAGATCTATGTACGCCACTAGCCCGCGTCATGTATAACGATCGTCCGCAATATAGTTCGCGTGGTTGACGTTCGTTCGATGGCTATTTTCAAATTGATCGAATTCGATAACGGTTTGTCGCGTACCTAACCTAACCTTCGCGCGCGCACTTTTGGCCTGCGTACTCGTTTTTCTATAATACGCTCGACTACGCCGCGTGTAATCCAAAAACAGTATGATCAGAATTTCGCGATGGTAAAACCGTTGTTTCCGTATACGTCACGTAAACGATAAGGGTACAACGTACGAACGTAAACGCGCCGATTATAAGCATAATTCTATACAGGGGGGGGCGCGGAATTTTACGGAAACTAAAATACAGCAACGCGAACAGTACGCGCGCGTCCTATTTACGCAAATAGCGTACCGTTACCGACGACGAGTTGTAATCGACGTTCGTCACAAACTTCTAGAAACTTACCCAAAACAAAACGCGTATCTTTGCGTCGTGAGAAACGTTTGTAATACAAACTTCAACCGGAATACGCGTCGCCCATTCGAAAGGCGATTTACAATACGAACACGTAACGTAATAATTCGGTTTAAACAGCCGGCGAATTGTGTTCGTACCACGCGAAAGGTTATTTTTTACGTCTCTCACCGACGTCGTCGTCTGAACTTCGATAAAAAAAAAAATCAAAATACGCCTTATTCGTATCCATTTTGTTCTTGAAACGCCCGAATATTTTACGCGGGTCACGTCGTATTTAATTACGTTACGCGCAGACGGACGGACCGCGCCATTTCACGTCGAATCGTTTCAAATCTAAATGGAAGTCGCGATGGTCTAATATTACTCCGAACGTCTATAGTAGTTTTTTAGTTTCGATATCGTGGACGAGACAAAATGACGTAATATATATAATACACGGCAATAAGCGATGTGAAAAACTACTCGTGTACGAGCGTCGACAATATTACTTTCGTTTACGAAGCGCGTTCGCCGTTGGTAGAATAACGCAACTCAAAGAATGGAAACCGAGTTTAAAAATATTTCCCCGTTTATTTACATTAAACGTTCGACAAAAAAGCGTAAACGTTCAATTGTGTAAAGAACAATATTAAATACACGTGTCTGTCGCGTACAGGATGTGTAAACGAGATTCGACAATTCAAAACGTAATTTCAATATGGAAGTGTCAGAAGATTCCTGCTCGCTACTTATTACCGCTTTCGTGCGTCTGTAATATGCAACCTATGGGCGCGCGTAGCGATGTCGTCGATGGGAAAAAAACACGTCGAAATTGACGAGACGACGATCGTTTTCGGACCTATTTACAATGCGACTGGCGATCGCGAAAATTCAATTCGACGGTTTGTTTTGCCGAATAAAACGAAATTCGCGACGCGTCCGTACAAAACCCGTTCGGGACCAAGTGGGTGTACTATGTTACGTCGTAAAACCCGGCAAGTACTTCTTACGCGCGCGTACCTTATAAAAAACCGAGGCGCCGATTTACACGCGAAATACGTTTTCTGTAGGGGAGGCGGTGGGGGGAAGTGGCCTAGGAACGTCCGGGAAATTGTGTCGCTCGTTTTGGCAACCCCTCGAATCGATACCATTATTTTAGCGTTTGTATATCGCCATAGAAAATTAGTTTTCTAGGCTATAAAAGCGTTTATCTTAATCGATCTCCTACTCGTTTACTATTATTCGATATTAGCGATAATTATCGTTTTTTGTTTTATTTGGAATACGTAAATATTACGTACGATCGTAAGTGCCATTCTTTCGATATTGCGTGGATGGCATTTTTCGGGGAATTTTTCGTATTTGTTTTGGGACCGTGACCTTAAAAGTTACAATATCGATAATTATTGTACAAATATGGGTTTCGTAACAAGCGGACGGAAAAAACCAGTACGAAAAAATGTTATCGTTAAGAACGTTATATCGTCTTAGAACTTGGAAGGGAGGATACGTAAAATAATTAAACTACGATTACCGACGTAATACTCCATAATATTGTATTAATATGCGTTCGTGTCAAATGTTATTGTACATTTGTTTATGCGCGGTTAACGAATAACTTAATTTAATGTTAAGGAGCCAAACGTATTTAAATTATAGATTTACGAAATTAGGATATTATAGGAAGAAAGATATTACTCATTTTTCGTCGCCGTTATATATAAAGGAATAATTGAAAGACATTATATTAACCGACTTTATACGAAAAAAACGCGAAAAACCTTTTCGAGTATAATCGCGAATAAATTTCCGATTTTATTTATACGAGAACTTACGCAAATACAACCGTCACAATGAATCCAGTTGCAAAAATAAACGATTTTTTTTACTACGTTATTTTACAAGTAAATTTCTAGATACGCGACAATAATACGTATATAGCGTATATAAATATGCGTACGTGTATAGAGACGATTTGTGCCGCCGATTTTGGATGAAAATGACAAGTCGGACGCGGGACCTTTGATTCGTTGTATACACGATACGCCTTAATGCCTTTCGAACAATCGTCGAAAATAGAGGATCGTACGTACGGCGACGATAAACAAACAAAAACAGCGCGCGACGCCGTTATCGAAAACACAAAGCAGAATCGATAAAGAACGAATAACGTCGGCGGATGAGCCAATTGTTTGGCACCAGCAAAGTGCGCGTCGATATATACGGGCGCGTGTATTTGCGCGCGAATACAATTACGGAAAAAACGTAGCGAACGAAACGTCAGCGAAATAATAGAGCAATAGCCGTTCGATATTGTTTTAGTGTCCCGCCGAGTTTCGTATTTCGGTGACGAACACGACAAAACGGCTGGCGACAATAAGTCTCCATTGCGTGCCTACATAACGCGCGTTTTTCGATATTGTACGTTTCTTATATAAGAAATGCTCGCGAAATCGGCGCGCGGGTCGCCGCCCGTCCGTCGGAAATATTACGGCGTATTATATTTCACGTCGTTACACCTAAATTACGGTAATATCGTAACATCGTATTTTACACGTGGCGCGAACCAGTTGTGCTCGTCTTGTCCGATTATTTCGTCCGTCAAACGCGTGTGGTCGACGTTTACTTGGACGTTCCCACATTCGATTAAATAAAACGACTTCGGTCGTCCTTCTCCGGGTCGCGTACACACGAAAACGTATTTCGTCCGTCGACTGATCCAACGCGAGTAAAGACTTTCGTGGCCTTATAGTCCGCGTAGAGGTTCTCGTGCGTTGGAAATTCGGCGTTCCGAAGACCTAACCTTCGTCGATTCGGGAATGTGTCGCGGCGATCCGGGTGTTCTCGTTGTTTGCACGATGGTCGGTATTTAACGCGTCTGCCGCGCCGTGGCCAAACGTCTGAACGAAAAGTTCGTAAACTAAGAAAAGAAAACGCGAATAATTGTTGCCGCGGCCATTTTTAATCGCCGAAATACCGCCGTCACGTCGTCAGCGAACAGCCGGGATGTAATAAACGAACGTGCGTCGGATTGCGTACGTGGAGGGCTCGGCTAATAAAAAGAAAAACATGACGAGGGCGCCCAAGGATCCAAAGTGGGCCAGTACGCGTGTACAATGTCGGAATGGCGATGTTAGGTGGCGGCGGCGAGTCAATTCTAAACACGCGCTCGAGCGATAATTTCATTATCGTACAACGTCGCGGTTACGACGACGGCGTCTCTTTTCGCGCGCGTTAATTAAATCGGACACGGTCCGCGCGCCATCGTGTCTGTCATCTGCCCGTACGACGAGCGCGGGCGGCATTTAAACGGCGACGTGACGTCTAGCGGCGCCCGTCACGAACGTGTTCGGTGAACAGCACGTGCGGCGCGACGGTACTGCTACGTCGTCGGTGCGTGGTTGTTGTATCGAACTGTAGTCCCGAAGGGACCACCCCGGCGTGTTCGCCATTGAAATTCGATCGTCCGCCGGAAATTCGTTTTGGGTAACGAAAAGTTCGGACGAATTTGTCGCCATGTTGTCGGCGTTCGGTAGGTCGATGGGGAGGTTATTTTCACGTCGCGTTATGTACTGCGACTAACCTAACGCGCAAACGATTTAAACGACATGTCCGCCGGTGAATAATAACCAATAATAATACGGACACCTCCTACAAAACATATTTCTCTGTTTCCGTTATCGGTACGCGACTCGGAAATTCGCCGACGGCCGAAACCGCGTCTCTGTCGTAATACCGTAATAATCGATCCTCTGGACTTGGATATCGCGTATGTGTCGCATAGGCGGACGGATACGCTGTAAGCTACTGAGTGACGAGTGCACGTGACGGAAACCTAAAACCGAAATTCCAGCAAATTCGGTCGATACCGAAAAAATCGATCCGAAAACCGTAGTGTACAAAAGCCTGTTATGTATATTATACCGTCAAAATTATTTAAAGATTTTCGTTGTACCAATGACCGAATGATTAGAATTTTTAACGCATTTTGTAATATACACGTAAGTATATTTATAGTATACGCCCACGTCAGCGGATACTATACATATTAAATATAATGCAAAGACCGTGGCGAATGTCGTGGGCGTACCGTAATTCCGTTGTAATGTAAAAGACCACGTTATTTTCTTTCCGAAAATTGATTTTTATTATCTCTATACTAAGTACGACGTCGTCTTGGAAATGGTTAGATTAAATAAGAAAGTTATCCGTGGTAGAAACGACAAGAAAATTAATAAGCAAACTGTCGACAACGACATTTTGTTTTCGCTACCGAGCAGTCGAATGTATATATCAGGGGCGTATTTATGGGAAAGGAGCTGGAGGGCTTTCCCAACTCCCCTCGTCCACCACTCGAAATTTCTATTTTTAACGTCTAATCATAAATAAATATATAATATATATCGTACGGTAAAACATTTTTTTATATCGACAAACGTACGCACAGCAAAGATCGATATTGTCAAAAAATAAACGAGAGCGAATGTTTTTGATTTTATACTTTCACCACCAGCGAAATTGAAATTTCGAATGTTTGGCGATTCTTCTTTAATTACAACGATACATTGGACGACGTAACAATATATGCATCGAATGACGACTATATATAACACGGCTGAATAGTTATTCCGAAATATGAGCATATTCGAGCGTATATTTAACGTTTCTTTAAAAAATATTTATATATTCGCGACCCGTATCGGCCATATATACGTATAGCGCATTAAAAGTTCAAAACGTGGCGGTTTTATTCCAAGTTTTTATCGTTCTCGCCAAAGTTTATATTGAATCTGTACACACAACAATATACGAACCGTTCGGGGAATTCCAATTATAGGTTTTGTTATCTCCACTCAGTGATCCGTATTTCAGACCCTCGCGATACTTTTTAAATCTTCGTTGACAAAACTTAGGACTTAGATAGCCCAAAGCGACACGCAAAACGCGGACGAAAAAAGAAATGTCGAACATATTTTACGCCTTTTTCCGTTATATTATTATTTAAAGTTAGCCAACGTCCGGAAACGTTGTATTTTCGACGTACGTACCGCAACGTTGTCGTCTAAAGCTAGGCGAAACGTGTGATCTCTAAATAACAGAGTACATCTCTCTGTATTATGTTTCGGTTTTTTTTATTTTTACATTGACGGTTTTATTCGATAATACATTTTTAATACCGTACGTTTATTCGTAATCGTATTTACCGTTCACAAATTCGTACGTCGGCTCTAGGTCTTCTAAAATTGGGTACTCGGCATTGTCGTAATTAAATATGACAGCGGTGATGTGATATTATACAATACACTCGTTGCGTTTGAATGACGAGTGACGACGATTCTGAAACGAAGCTCGGGCTGTTTCGCCGTTTCGAATTTATAATATATAATAGTACACACGATATAACATTTTCAATTTAATTCCGTATGTTTCGGACATTGTAACGATTATTACTCAAACTTGGAGCTTATGACTTAATGGTATTTAACATCTACACACGTTTAGTTATTTAAAAAAAAAATGTAATATCGACGATTACTCGTTACGATTTCTCGTAGAACAATGTATAAATCTTATTCGTAATTCGTATATAGAACTTTGGTTAACCACAAACATTTCCCCTATCATAATGTAGGTCAGTATCTCGTATTTTTATTATACCTTCAAACGTTGCTTAAAATGTTGTTATTCTAGTTTTATTGTAAAAAGTTTTACGAAATTTCCATTAAAACTAAAGCTAGTCGCTACGATAACGAGCTCGGGACGGGCCGATGATATCATCTATAGCCATGGCATCATAAACGATAATATTCCGTATTAGTTTTAGTTTGACAGAAAATGACAGACAAATAAGTTTTCAAATTTGTACGAGGTACGCCATTAAAAGTTTGTAACGATTCTCCCTGACAGGTCGCTCGTATCAATGAGCTTTTTTTCAATTGACCATTTTAAATTCAAACTTGGCAATATGATGGCGCAAAAACGCAAAGATTTACTTATGCCCATTATTTCGACGTGTACAAATTAGCCTTGGTAGTTGACATTAACGAAATTATAGAAGAATTCAAAATCTTCGTGTAGATAAAGAAGCAATTTGAACTTCAATCTTCACTAATACCGTTATAATAAAATTTCACGAAATTAAATACATTTTATATTAATGTGTTTTTTTAGAGAGGGATTAGTAAAGAATGGCCAACTTTTTGTAGTACGTAACATATGGATGAATTACACATACTCGTACGTGTGTACGATATAATATTATTTGACATATAACTCAAATATATTTTTCTCGGTAAACCAAAGCGCTAAAAAGCTAAAACGTACTGGATCCGATATTACCTCGGCGGCATTTTAAGTTATGATTATCACGATTTAAATTTGTATATTTCATCTTGGACAGTTTGTTTAAAACAGGTACACAGCTACAGGTACAGCTCGATAGATAAAACAAATCTTTGTACTATGTAACGAACTATATCTAATAATCAACGATTAACGATTATATAATACATTAATCGTTATTCGTTGTATAATATAATATTGAGCGATCTATCTCCTTATTGAGTATTGTTTACTAAGACAATACGTTTTTAATAATGTTATTAAAAAAATTGAAAGACTTCACACGCGGAACTAATCGATACTCAAAATTGACTTTACATATGTATATTTATAATAAAGCATTTTTTTTGTATTACATATTTTATAAATTGCACCATGTGTCGGTGTTTAAGGTTAATTTAAGATAAAATATCAATTAAAACAACGCGAAACACCGTTCAATATTTAAACGCCGTTTTTTTTAGTGAACAAGGACAAAACAATTACGTTAATTTGCTAACGCGAGTATTAGATCCGCGAAGAAAAATATAAAACGTTAATATAAAAGATTAAAAAGTATGTGTTTACAACATCCAAAAGACTGTATTAAAAACCACTTGTACAATCATTTCTATTAAATGTTATTCGAGTCCCATTCTCACATTAAGGTGTTGCTTCAATGGAAGGACAATCCAATCTAAATTTTAAACGTTTACTTTAATATACGTTTAATAGACGCTCGAGAAAACGAACGTACGTACGGACGTACGCACACACACACACACACACACACACACACGTTCCTAATCGTGTATGGTAATGTCCGACAACCGTTTTGTTTTGAAAGTTTGGTATTTTTCTATTTCTAATAAAAAGTATACGCAAAAAAGGGTGTTTTGGTTTTTTATTATCGTTCTTAATTTTTGGAATGGGGGAGAACTTATTATTAATATATACATATATTATGTTTTACGATGAAATTAGGGCACGTTCACGGATTTCAAAGTGAATGTTCGTACGTAAAGCGGCCCTGCTGGAATGATCAATATTACTGACGGTATTTGAAATACTAATAATAACGTTGTACATGTTAAGATCATTCTGATCATAGACATAACTAGAGGGACTAGGAAAAACTTATCCTGCCTTCCAGTTTTTAAGTTAATTGAATCGTTTAAAGTTAAGCTTAGCGTATACCAAATTTTAAAAATGAATAATGTACATTTGTACTATTTAGTGAAATTCATCGTACTGTGTATTTCGGATTGGCAAATTCAGATTCACGTTTTGCAAACTGAATTATTCGATGGATTTCGTTGATAGGAAACTCGACTAACATACATCAATAAGTAACGAACAGAACGAATTTTTTATTTTTTACTTACAACTGAGAACTTAATACTTACAAAATTGAAGACATAGTTGCCTACGTGGCTTATCTGCGCTATTCCAATTTAGACGAATTCAAATAAACTTGAAAATTGTATACAAGATTGATGACGATATTCATAGCGCATAAAATATAAATATTTATCGTTTTCCCGGTCGAATTTACACACATCGTATACGAATTTCAAAAAACTACGATATCTTAATCTTAACCCAGAATTGTAATTTTCTTCATATCCGTTATAGTTATAAAAAAAAATCGTAGCGTCGTTCAGTATCGTTTTTCGAATGCGACGATTCGGTTAGAGATTTATCATATTGCTTTTAAATTCGAAATAATAATACGCCTTTAGGATCTCTATCTGGGTATCCCACTTAGTATCAGCGGTCCGCCATCGCTTTTACGTTATTGTTATTCGTTTATTCAGATTCGTAAATTAGGAAATATTTGTATATGTTTATTCTACGTTCTCTTATTAGACGTTTTAAAACGCGCCCCTTTATTATATATTATATAGTACACGGACCAACTAGAGTCGCGGTCATTTTCTAAATAATTTAAATGAGCATTATAGGTACTGGGTATTTTTCTGCACGAATGCGAAATACATGAGATACGCGTAGTACTCACTCTACCCTCTGCCCTTCGTCCATCGTAAAAACGAACAACCAAGGGTTTTTCTTCTTTGCCGATCGCGCCACAATAATAGTGACCGTGGGAACTGGATACGCATAGCATTTCCCCCGACTCTCGTTTACATTACTCGCACATGACATGTACGACTACGCTGTAGTCAACATATACAATCGTAATTTGACATACACAAGCATTATTGATCTTATTTTATAATTAAATCGTTTATTTTATCGTTATATAACGCGTAAACGTTACGCATAAACATATTTTATACACGTAAACATACAAACATTAGTAATAATAACGAATTAGTAGCGGGATTTTTCTATGATCTAACCCCCAAGAAAAACGGTTGACTTTTCGACAAAAAAATACGGACCTTTGAAATATCGGTAAGTTCACGGCAAATTTAAACCGGCAGAAAATTTAAATCGAAATACTCGTCCAAATTTAATTTTCAGCGTACAATATTACAATCCGGTCGTTGAAGTAAAAAGCGACGCCGTAATTCTCCTGTACAAAATAAATAAATATTACGCGTGTCGTTCGGAACGCATTTTGACGAACAAAGTTTCTCGAATATACTAAAATCCCTGTCATTAATAATAATAACAATAGTGTTGTTACTCGAAAGTATTCCGAACGTTCGACAATATTTAATATTTAAAAACGTTCGACGTAAGTATAGGTAAGTACATAAAATTTCAATTCGAAATACATAAAACACGTGAAATCATCAATTCCGTCCACGCTCTTGAACGTTGCCCGCTTCAGCCGAGAACGTAAAAAATATTAAATATATATATATATGTGTATGTATGCATGTATGTATGTATTACATAAAATAAAAATCATTACCAATAAACAGTTCAGTATATAATATGGCCAAGGGTTATCTGCAGCTGTATGTTACTATCGGATACGTTTGAGTATGTATTATAACGCGTTCAATCTTATCGGTGTAAAATATTATTCGGAGGACACTGCCAAGGATAACTGAATAAAAAAACTATATATACAGGGTGTCTTGGAATTTAGCCGGTTTAAAAAACGCGATAACTCGGCCAAACGTTCGACGAATCGAATAAATTTTGTGTTTCTAGAGTCATAAACATAACGGTACATAACGTAAGCCTTCGGACTTATCAAGAGTATGTTTTGTTCCAACAGGACGGAACAAACTGCCGCAACATATCTCGTAAAACCATCGTCTCTTACCGTGCGACTTTTTCTCATCATGGACATACGTGATAAAGTAGTCGGCGGTTCACGTCAATAAACCCGCAACCATTCCGCTCGGAACCCGCGATTAGAGAAACGAAACGTGCGATGATAGCGAACGGAGGTTAACGGGTGATGTCTGCCAACGAGTGGTCTCACGTTTTGCCAACAAGAGACGCCGTCCGTCGGAAAAGCGATCACTTTTCTTTGTGCACTCCACATAATCCGTCATCGTTAAAACGGAACCGATGTACTGAGCCTAAAAATATAAAATTTGAGCGAATTTGTACGTTTTTAAAAATTGAAGAAGCCCACGGGATACCACGTATATTTTTAAACTTACGATTAAACATTTTAGACAACGTTTTCTTATCCAGTATGTGTATATATATAGGCTTAGAGACGACCATTAAAGAATTTAACGCGTAAGTTTCATTATATATTTTAAGGAACAAAATAGTAATACATTTTACCAAACGAACAAAAGAAAAATGCTATAATAACATTATCATCTTGGCATTCTCGTTGAATCGTAAAAAAGAATTTAAAAACATTGTAAATAACAAGCCAAAAACTGTATAAATATATACTTCTTAATCTTTTATTTTTATCTAAAATATTTGCTGTTCTCAACATTATATATATAATATCTTTAAATATTCAAATTATTTTGATATACTATTATGTAAGTAATTTATACTTTTTTCATAAAAATATCTTACAAAGTCATTTTTATACACGATTAAACATCTATCCGATATTTTATTTATTAGCGAAAAATTTCGTTTCGAATTAATTTTATTTCTTCGTCTTAAACAAGTCATAAATATAATATATACTTAAATCTCAAATGTGTAATTCCGTCGGTCGAATTATAAATACGCTTAACGAATCGCGGCATAAATAATAATTGTAAAAATTCAAGTACGAGTTAAACTTAGGCATCAAAATATATTATTAATAAATATTTAACGAAAGCCTTGTTTTACTATTGATCACATCACACTATTTTACACTCGTTTTTCGTTATATTTATGCCTTGTACGATGTAAATACTGATGAATCCAGTAACAATTTTAACGTAAATAAAAAATAAACTCCTAATTTTTCGTGTAGTTTTCATTTCGAGTTGTACGTATTAAATCCGTCAAAGGGAAGGAGGAAAGGGGGGTTTACACGCCATATTATTGTGTAATATACCCAAACAGAAAGACAAACTAAACTGTAAATTAACGTAAGATATTCTTCGCCAATGAAGATTCAAATTGAAAACGATTTAATTAATTTCGAATCCACTAATTAAACCAATAATGTACGATGATTTAAAACGCAATATAAATTTATAAGGGTGTTAATCTATTTCGCCCAAAACAAAAAAAGTACTCACTGTAAACGCAGAAAGTTGGTTATAAATTATATACACGTTTTATGTACAAAAATTAGGATGGAAAGTTGTTTACCCTGCGGGATTCTCTCTTTGCGTTTCATTTGTAATTAGTAATTGTATATTTAATTTCTCGTAATATGAATAATGTATAAATACATAACCATTTGCCTCCGGTACTACGTAGAAAATTATAATCCACTTTCAACACTCGTGTATTGCGTTTCATCTTTATAAAAACTTAAACGCGATGCGCGTGATATTAGTAAAATAAATATAATAAAAGTCAGCGAAGCGATTAAATATATAGCTTTTCATTTTATACCAGATATAATCGTTTAATAAATAAAATAAAATATTTAGGTACGAAACGGTGGAATATATTTATTTTCGACGATCGAATACATAACTTTAGTACGTGACCGCACTCTTTCAAATAGAATCGATACTTTAAAAGTTTCGCATATATATATATATATATACATTTGACACAAATTGTACTTTAGAGAGGTAGTTTCTGGAATTTTCGTACTTATAGTTATCACGAAAAGTAATAAGTACATAACTTATCCAACGAGAAATGCGAAACGTGACGACCAACACCGGTGGCCGCCAATGTACGGCTTTTCGCGAATACTTGGTACGAATTTTCTAACGACCGGTATAACGAACATACGTATTCGAACGGGATTAAAATCGTTCAACAAAGATACCGTATGATGTTGTCTATATCCCGTGTACAAAAATGGGGGCCGAACGAACGTCGAATATAAATCGGATTTTCCACGTAAAACTGTAAGTCGGTGTCCACGAATAAGTTTTAATTAAATCGTTTTCAATAATGCGCCGACAATAATGCGACGTGCGGCGATATGGCGGTTGGTACGGCGATATACAATCGATATTGCAACGCCTGCGTAACGTTTGAGATCAAGCAACGAACGTGTCATCGATCATATTTTCATACGTTCGTATTTACACGCGTACCTACCATAACGACTAATTTAAGAAACTTGACGACGATAAAATACGCGAAACAATAACCGGTCGACAGGCCGCAGATATAATTGCCGGAACCGCTTAATCGAATCGGCGCAGTATTTGTAGAAAGTTTGCGTGCAACCGTTTTTTTGTTATCTCTACTTCTACATATATACGTACATACACCAAATACGGTTCAATATTGTCCATACTCTGTCGCGAAAAGGACGTCATTACGTAAGTATCACAAATTTTTTCCACGTTACGTATGTGTGTCCGTTTAATTGTGCGCGACCGTGTTTGTTCGAATCGTATTACATTTTTGAACTACAATGGAAACGTTCGAAATATTACACCGGTGAATACGTGCGAGTGATAAATTTCGGGCGTTTATTACGTGCGGGTTATTTGGAAACGAAACTGGGCGTATTTCTAGATCTCACAACGGTCGTATGCGGGAGAAAACGTAGTGTCCTCGGGATAAACGGACCGCGTTAACCATTATCGGCGCGAAATTCTTACCATAGCTACGTGCACTCGTGTGTCGTTCGTTTTGTTATATTCGTGTAAAAGGGACGACGATATGTGCGTTTTCGAATTCGACTGATGCTCGCCGTTCAAAATACACGCTATCTGTGTAATAATTATATTGCGCCTATAGTTTTACTTTAACTTGACAAATGTGACAGTGATAGTTCAACAATTTTCGCGTCGCGTTATTTTTGTTACGATATATGTATATACATAATGGCGTTTTAGCTGTCACGATTACAATTGGTAGCTAGATAAATAGAAGAAAATACCGTATACGTGTTCAATAATCGATCGGACTTCGACGTTCGAAAAGCGTAACGTCGGTTTTTATATTGTGGTCATATAGCGAATCCAATTTTTTTGTATTCGTTTAAAAACTTGTCGAGAGTTGAAAATTAAGAGCGAAAATTTGCTTGAATATAGATCGCTTTTAGCAGATTCTGAACCAGTGGCGTACTAACAGGAGGGGAGGAAAGTGATACCCCCCCGAACATTTTTAGGAAAATTAAATTTTTTACGAGACGTATACTTTTAGTCAATAATAACGAAAAACTAAAATATTTTTAAACTTCAATACACGTTAAAATATAACGTGTTCGTTAAAAATGAATAATCTATTTAAAGTTTATAATAGGTCCTGTTTCGTTAATGTTATCCGATTTATTTAAAAATAACCCCCCTTCCCGAAATTCAGGTCTAAGTACGCCACTGTTCTGACTGCGGGAAATCGCTTTCAAGTTAACTCGTCGTAACAACGGTGGCTCACACATATAAACTAAGTGCTACTACACTACTACTAGTACACTACAACAAAGTGCTGACTAATCATTTTTTCGTCCTATTTTTGGCACAGACACCATTCCGATAACAAATTTGTAATTCGTTTAAATCGTCGCGTTGTCCCGTTGATAATTCGAGAATGGTTATTTCCCGGGCAATTTTTTTCGCCTATATTTCGCAACAAAGTCAAAATATAAAAATTGGGAATATTTCAAGCGATTACATATTTGTTATACGTGTACATATACGTGTTGCCGAAATCGCGCTGCACTGGCCACACTATTACATCCATTCAATATATGTCCGGACTGTATAATTAAACGCGTTCACGACCATATCGGTTACGTTTTGTACAATAAGTAATTACCGCGTTACAACGTATCCGTCGTATTCTCGTCGTGGTGTTGTAATTACAGGCACGTGCAAAAGTTGTGTCGTCGAGGTTAATTTATTAAATTGTTCAAAACTATATTTTCCAACGTTACAGTCGCTTGTTTTGTGGTTATTATGGCTTCTACACGCGCATGTTGTGTTCAGCTGGCCAAAATTGTCTCCTGAAATACGGTGTTCGTTTATATTCTCGTATATGTATACATTACGACGGCGTTTCTACAAAAAACCAAACCTCGTTCTATCTCCTAAATTATTGTTGATCTTAAAAAAACGCTCGACTACTACGCGCCAAAATGGACGACCTCGCAGCATATAATGAACGTAGAAACGTCTGTTCGTGTCGTTTTCGAATAATAAATGCGTGTCAAATTTTCTGAATTATTTTCAGCCGTTGGCGATTTTTTGCCCGTCGCGGGGAAGGGACGTGCTCGACAACACGATAATTTAAACTTTTTGTTACCGTCCAACAACGTAATAAAACGGAA
>JAIPRN010004398.1:0-15261 GCA_025469175.1 Geopemphigus sp. TES_GeoC_2020
TCCACGGTATCGGCAATACCCTCACTGGCCCGGAAAGCCTGAAGGCAGTACTTCGGACAAGTGAGTCGCCATCGTTTATTGAAAAAATAATAAAGTTTTACAAAAACGATCATCCTTAAGGGTAGGTGGGCAACGCGAGCTATCCCCACGTTGGTTTACCCCACCTCCCGTACATCGAATCTAATTCACAATAATCCTTAAAGCTATCACTTCTTAAAAACTATCACATAAATAGTGCGTGGTGACAGGACAATACCCTGCCATGGGGCAACCATTTACATCTTCCGTTACAAACAAAAATAAAAAGTATGTATCCTATCTGGATGATGTGATCGTAATTGGTTCAACGATTAAAGAACACGAAAAGCATCTACGCCAAGTATTTGAGAGATTCAAGAAACATGGGCTTCAACTTCAACTAACAAAGTGTGAATTCCTTCGACGAGAAGTTAACTATCTAGGACATGTGATAACAGATAAGGGTATAAAACCAAATCCAGAAAAAATAAAATGTGTGGTAAATTATCCCATACCAAAAAATCCGAGAGAAGTAAAATCCTTTTTGGGATTAATCGGTTATTATAGAAAATTTATAAAAGACTTTGGTAAGTTATCTAAGCCATTAACAAATTAACCTATTAAAAAAAGACACATCTTTTATTTGGACTGACATCTGTCAAGATGCATTCGAAAAATTTAGAAAAATTCTTACTAACGAACCTATACTACAGTATCCGGATTTTTCAAAACCATTCAACGTTACAACCGATGCAAGTAACGTAGCAATAGGAGCTATTTTATCTCAAGGAAAAATTGGATCAGATCTACCAATAGCTTCTGCCTCCCGGACCTTAAATAAATCTGAGCAAAATTACAGCACTAAAGAAAAAGAACTTTTGGCAATAATATGGGCAGTCAAGCAATTTCGTCCTTATCTGTTTGGACAGAAATTCATTATTGTTACAGACCATAAACCTTTGACGTGGCTTTTTAGAGTAAAGGATCCTGGAGCAAGACTTGTAAGATGGCGACTGCAACTAGAAGAGTACGAATATGAAGTAGTCTATAAACCAGGTACTGAAAATACAAATTCAGACGCTTTAAGTCGAATAGCACAAATCAAGTCAGTAACACAACAACCAGATGATTATTTCTCAAAAACATTTGAACCATTTTCTAAAGATATCCAAAATAAAATAATTACAAATTTCAATGTCATGGAAGTACAAGGTGACTTATTTGAAGCACCTGAAGATGTCGCTATAAGACATTACGTGTCTAAGAACTTCGAAATGACACAAGGGATAGCACTAGAGTTTAGACGTAAATTTGGACAAATCAGTATATTAAAAGAACAAAATAAAAACGTCACGGAGATTGCGCTTATCAAGCATAACGAAGAGACGTACTATATATAATTACAAAGAGTTCATCCAGGAAAAACCTACATTGGAAACACTTTTCAAGTCCATAATTAATCTTCGAAAATTTTGTGAAGAAAACGAAATTCATAAGATAGGATTACCTAGGATTGGTAGCGGACTCGATAAACTTAGATGGGAAGACATGAGAACCATTACTAGATATATATTTAAAACCTCAAAAACTAGAGTTATTATTTATGTTGACATTGAATATTCGGAGGAAGAAAAGTTCAATATAATTGAAAAATTTCACAATGCACCACTTGGGGGTCATCAAGGCGTTTCGAGAACAATTAAACGGATAAAACAACATCATCAATGGAAAAGGTTGAAAACTGATGTGAAAAACTTCATAGCTTCCTGCCAGTCATGTCAACGTAATAAGAGTACAAATAGAACAATTAAACAACCAATGGTAATTACCACAACATCATTAAAAGCATTTGAAAAAATATTCATGGATATTGTGGGTCCAATAGATACTTCAACAGTAGGAAACTCTTACTTTCTAACAATGCAAGATGATTTCACAAAATTTTCGATTGTTGTACCATTACCGAATCATACTGCAAATACCATTGCCAAAGCTTTCGTTGAACATTTTATATGTCTACATGGAACACCTGAGTCAATACTTACAGATCAAGGTCCTGATTTTTTGAGCAAAATTTTTAAGGCTTGCTGCAAACTACTTCAAATAGAGACATTCAAAACTACAGCTTATCATCTACAGTCTAACGGAGCTTTAGAGAGATCTCATTGCACACTATCGGAATATTTAAGACATTTTGTCAATGAAAAAAAAACAAAATTGGGATCAGTACATAACTTACGCAATGTTTGTATACAACAGTACGATATTTACAATATTATATTAATATTTATAATATTTACGATATTATACAATGTTTGTATACAACAACTGGTTATCAACCAAATGAGTTGGTATACGGAAGACAAGTAGAAGTCCCTCATTCATTAAGTCGGTCACCTCAACCATGTTATAATTATGATGACTACAGTTTTGAATTACGCAGAAAATTACAAGAATCACACAAGATAGCTCGTGACAAGATCATAGAAACAAAACAAAAAGCAAAAATGACTACGATAAAAACGAATGTAGCATACGGGTAAATAAAGGAGACCAGGTACTGATAAAAGATCATGTGAAAAAATTAAAACTCAACTCTAAATAGAAAGGACCATTTGAAGTTATTGATGTACATAATAATGAAAATGTGTCTATCCAACGCAGTCAAAAGAAAGTACAAATTCATAAGAACGAATTAAAACCTTTTCAGAATAAAAACAAAAATAATATTAAAACGTATATTGTTTCAGTTTTGGTTATCACAGACAAGTGGAGACAATTTAAAAACACTCCTATCACTCACCCATCAGGAATATATTTTCAACCGGTTGGTAGTCTTCAGTTATCCAACTCTCATTGGAATCTATTAACATATGTAAATATTACAAATTACAACGAAAAACAATCGCAAATTTATCGAATCACAGAACAGATCAACAAATCCTGTGAGTTGGGGAAGAAAATGAACATAGAATACATATAGCAAATATGTTTACAATATTATAATCAAGCAACTGGATTTTTAAATGAAATTAATGTTAATAAAGAATATGTAATAAAAATGGTTGAAAAACCAAAGTCAAATAATCTGAGATTTAGAAGAGGTTTAATTAATTTAGTTGGACGCGTGGCCAATGTGTTATTTGGTGTATGCGATGATACAGACGCTGAATATTTCCATAATAAAATTATAGAGCTTGAAAACTCTAAATCTCACCTTCTAAAAATAACTGATGCACAAACGCAAATTATGCAATCTATTTTAACAAATATGAATTCTTCCTTAATCGAACTAGAGAAAAAACAAGAATCTTTAGTAAGCGGATATAACTATTTACTAGAAGTAGTAACTGTAGAGAAGTTAGAAATAGGTATCTTAAAATTCAAAACAGCTCTCTCAGAACGAATAGTTTTATTAAATGTAATTTTGGCACAATACGCCTATGAAACAGAAAATTTGGTAGATATCGTAAATTCGGCACTTCATGAGCATACATTCTAGCTTATTAGATGCTAAAGAATTCAATCAACAACTTAAAGAGATTAAAACACAGTTACCGATAGGGTCAGGTATACCAATTGATATAGCTGAAACCGGTATATCGGAATTACTACGAATTGTAGAAGTTAGTGTAGTGTATTTAGAAGGCATATTATTTTTCATTATAGAAATACCATTAGTTAATGATAATCTTATATCAGTCAATTCCTTTACCTGTAAAAGTATATAATAACTTTTATACTATAATAGAACCTATTTCTGATTATATAGCGTTAGATAAACCTCTTTCACATTATATACAATTAATTTACCACCAATTATCAAAATGTAAATTTATAACTAGCAATATTATTTGTGATCACGAACAACCAGTACAACGAATCAGAGATTCATGTGAAATAATGTTGTTTAGAAACCCTAAGACATTACCTCAGTTTTGTAATATTAAATATGTTAGACTTGATTATAATATATGGCACAAACTAGAAAATACAAACGTATGGTTATATGTAACAAATGAAGAAAATATTATAGTCACTTGGAAGAATTTAACCGAACCATTAATGTTAAGTGTAAAAGGCACCGGAATATTTAGTTTGAAAGTTATTGTGAAGCCCACACTGTTGAAGATGAAATTAAATTAATACCAAAAAGAAAAATAACTTCAAAATTATTCAAAAAATACATTCTGCATTTCAATCTCACTTTAAATTTTGATATGTTAGAGAATTTATCTAACAAGGAGTTAAATAATTCTTTATTTATGAAAGAAGATTTCAGAATAAAAGATAATTTAAATAAATTAAGAGATAACTCAAAATCATTAAATGAACTTCGTAGTAACTTTGAAAATATTAATCAAGAAAAGACGTATAAAGATATTAACTATTGGTTACATATTATTGTAATATTAGTGGTCAACAGTATAGGTTTAGTTTCATTTATCATAATATATATAAAAATTAAAACAATTTGTAACAAGAAAAAAGTAATTGAATCTAGAATTGATAAGGATATAGAATTAATTGATTCTAGTAAAAGGCCATTACCCAGGATAGTCTAAATAAAATGGGAAATGAACTTTCATTTAACATGGAGGGTGTTAAGAATCCTGACTTGATATGTTATGACTTTAATATAATAATATATAGAATAAGTATAAAATGTAATAATAAACACAATGTAAGTACTTGGTAAGCACAATACAATTGTCGTCGCCATCGCCTATTCGGCTCGTCGTCGTCATCATCAGTCGAGTAACAAACCTTTTATACAGTTGAAGTCAATCCTACTTTATTATAATAATTACTAATCATTCTAATACTCTCAAAGCACCTAACTTCGACTCAGTAATAAATATTCTTCAGAATTACAAGAGCGTGTATTTTCTTACCCTAAGAGTACACACTAACATAAAAATAACAACTTATACAGGAAGCAACCTGTATGGAACACAACAATACTGTGACCATAATTTGTAGTTTTCTCGTTCAATGTTAGTAATATTTTTAGTAATTATGTTATACATTTTTTGCAGTATTCAATTGAACCAAACTTTTGTTATTTCACTATTTATTATAGATAAATATGAGAATTGTCAATTAAAATGTTTATGATTAAAAGTTTTATGAAAAAGATACAATTATTTTAGTCTTATATATGTGTTATATCTCTCAACATTCTTGGCAAAATGTTACTTATTTATTATTATTTCTTTTATAATAAAGTTAAGATGATTTTATTTTATCAATGTATTATTATCGTTTATTTAATTTTGTTAGAATTTAATATTCCTACTATGCAGTATTGAGTGTTTTTAAATTGCTCTTTAAATACATGTATATTATTCAAAATTTGATTAGCACAGCCATTAAATTCTAAACATTTAATATTAGCAAGTTGTGATTCAATATTTTGCTGGTTACAAATTCTAGCAAATAAACATTTTCCTATATTTTAGGAAAATGAATCTTTGAACAATAGCAGGCAATTGAATTAGCTAAATAAAAGGGGTTCTTTAACCAAGAAAAAAAAAAGTAATATTTCCTGAATATGTGTACCATTGTTATAGGTTAAAAATAAATTCATATTTTTTATCGTATTTTTATTTCTTCTAAACAAAAATATATATATTTTTATGTATAAGTATTTCTTTGTAACTTTTTATATGTATTTTGAATTAAATTTGTTTTTGTATATATAATACTATGATCACAATTTGTAGTTTTCAAACCAGAATTGACTAAATAATTGTATTGAGTAATTAATTTCAAATTTTATTTAAAACAGTAAATTCGAATACAATGTTTAGTTTTTGGTTATCAGTCACCCTGTGAAGAACCTAAAGAGCATTTCCCCTTTTGTGAAATAAAATCACAATATTACTATAATTCATTATTGACTAATTTTTATATATTTTATATAATGTTCAATGTAACTAAATTTCATTTATTATAAAGTCGTTTGAGTAGTTTTTTATATAGATTTTTCAAACTTAAATGTTATATTTCAAACATTTTTTCAATTCAACATATTTTCATTGTTGCATATGAATGGCTTGTACTATTTGTCCTTTTATATTTTAAATTCCATCTCTAATACTCTATATTTATGTTGTAAAAAGTAAATTCTTTACCGGTGTATTTACAGTGAATAAATTATAAAGAATTTTACTAATTACAGTCATTTGAATAATTCAAAATTATACATTTTATATAATTATATATTTATTAGGTGTAATCGTTAAATGTTCTACGTAAACGATAAACTTATATTTGCGATAGTGTCACAAATAAATGAGGACAAGTTTTCTAACATTTAAAAATGTATAATTAGGCGGTATAGTATGACCTTAAAGACTGTGAAATACGCGACATCATTTTTTCATTTATTCCTTCACTTAATACGAAGTACAAAAAAAATTCCAAAAAGCTTCTATCCATTGTGGTTTTTGAAAGAATTCTAAAACAATAATAACACAATTATAAAAATATTGAAAGCGAAGCTGTAAAATCGAAATTAAAACATTTTTAAAATAAGAACGCTCCATGTGGCGAACTAAAATTGGACTATATCCGCGCATGTTTCCCTTCCAATGACCATTGCCGGCGACTTGAGTGACATTTTTGTACTCTGTATAATAGACGGGCGGGTCTATAGCGATACACCAAAACGAGCCGAAACTCCGGCAATCGAGTAACTTCGTCAAACATACGAAATATCCCACGAGTTTAAAATAATTGTATTTACGTCTTTGATATATTTACTATCTATATATATATATGCGCATGTATGTTGTTATTTTATGTTTTAAACAAGTCATGTTATCATGCATTTCCACGTATTTCTTAAAATCGTACTCTTTACAATTATGGGTTTGCTACTCAACAACGAATGTAAACCACTAGATTTGAATGTGGACTTGGACGCTCAAATGTCTATTGTCCATTGTCAAACACTCTGAACCATATAACATAGCTGGTCCCACTTTACTTTTATAAAACTTACCTTTCAGTCTCATTGAGATCCTCTTATCACACAGCACCCCTTCTCTCCATTATCCACCCAACATTTAATCCTATGTTTTACCTCCTCTTCAACCCCCCCGTTCTTTTGTACAAATGATCCTAAATACTTAAAACCCTCAGCCTTTCTTACCTCGTCCCCGTTTATTGTCATTACACTCCTCACTATATCGACTTGTTCTCTTTCACCAAACTCATACTCAGTCTTATTTTTACTTATCCTTAATCCCTTACCTTCCAAAGTGCTAATCGCCACACATCCAGCCATTGATTAACTTCCTCTCTATTTTCTCCTACCAACACTATGTCATCTGCAAATAGTTTACTCGGGCCTCCCGCCCGGAGGTAGATGTGCTAATCGACTACATCACATGACCAACGTCTTGTAACATACTACTGAGTTAATTTTATTCGGACAAATAATGATTGAACGTAAATTTACTACAAAATTTATCGGTTACCCTTTATCGTTTATACTCGAAAATGGTATAGCATATACCATCGTTCCGCAAATATCGAATTTATTTTCCCACGTAGCTTTATCGCGTTTGTTTCGGTTTTAGACGTTCAGGAATAGCGAACGCAATTTTAGTAATAAATGCGAACGCTTAGAAAAATGCGTGCGCCTAAATAATGCAATGGTTTCAGACTATTATAAACATAAAAAGATTTTACTCGGTTAACCAATACTTCCATAAGTAACAACGGAAACTTAGATCTGAACGTAGGTTTTTAAGTAATTTCAAATGATCTGATAAAATATACGACAGTTCTACTCTGTATATAGTAATATACTTGAACTGTACATAACGTGATATTTGAAAGTTGATAAACATGGTTCGTTCATTATCATATTAAGTGAACTATTCAACTTGAATTTTATAAAATATGATGTCGGAAAGTAGTATTTCAATTTTTATAACACTGATTTTTTTATCGTTTTTTGATAAATATCGAGTTTCTTTTTATAAATTTTATTCATACTTTATACATAAATATAACGAGTTTGGAAAATATACTAGCCTATTTTGAGGGCGTGTATCGCGTTTTATTTCTGTTACTTCTACGCGGGAACCAACTGATAAAAGCGTGCACGCGGGCGGTCAGATTGTAATGCGTATTTTCCATTCGAGCCGACCGCTGGCGAACACATAATTACGACTGCCGTTTTTGTACGTAATTTTCGTCGTCGGTAACGACGGATTATTACGACAATTATTACGGATAGTAAGAGTAATTGGTAAACGGTTCGATAGTTAACGCGATTATAAATCGTTGAATCGTTTACAAATTATAGCAATTGACACGCAGCTCCCGATCACCGATCCCGTTTCGAATCTGCGTAGGAAAATATTACCGTCAACAGTTACTATTTGTGATTCGTTAAGCGTTAATACGTTCGCAAAATTTGCGATATCGTCACATATATAGTCGTTACGATATTTGTTTTTTTTATTTGTTCGGTCCGATTAACGAACTCTTTCTTTTTTCGAAAATTGCTCACGTATAAATCTAACGGAAATCTAAGATTGGACGAGTGCTTTTTCGCGGCGTAACTACGTCGTTAATAAATTAAATACTAATAAAAACTGACGTTGAGTATTCGATAAAATTCTCTTCGTCGATGAAAAAAGATTTATTTTTCCAGAGAATAAACTACTTGATCATTGTACGTAAATAATTTGTTTAAAAATATGTTGCAGAGTGGGTCTATGCCGTAAAAGAATATATTTGATTAGCCAAGCACGATACGGAAGTCGACAAAAAGAAATTTGAAAATCGATATGGTTCGTTGTAGTAATACGATAATAAATTGAAGTGTTCGAGTGGAACAATTTAATTAGCGCCGGGTGCTCGCTAAATTACGTTAAAATTTAGTCGCGAACATGACGGCGTTCCGAAATTTGAACCGTGTATGTAATATTTATAAACGCATATCTGCCCGCGACATTAATATTTACGCGAGTATCGACTTCATCTAAATCACGATGTAAGCGGATGGATTAAAGGTGTCTACTAATAATACCTGACTCGCGCGCTATTAATATAATATTAGCTAAGCCATAAATAATAAAAACGTATATTTACACAACGATGTACTGTATCAACTTTCGATGTAAGTGGCATTTGTAACGATTTCAGAAGTAGTGGTTGTGATGGTGGTGACGTTAATGGTAGTAGTGGTGGTACTCGGTGAAGTGCTTCCACGAACTGTAGCGGTACGTGAGTCGATTTTCGGTGTAGTAGTAGTGATGGTGTTCAGGTGAGGGAGTTTAACATCCGTGGTAGGTTTTTTAGTGCTTTTTGACGTGGTGGTAGTTTTTGGCATAGCAGTGATAGGAGGCCTAGTGATAATGCGTATGACGTCACTGTCCGGATCATCGGTGACGTCCACAATGATACTTTCGGTTAAACTAAATCAGTCACCGAATAAAACGCGTGACCAGTGAAGGGGAGGAGGCAAAACAACAACAACAACATTAATTAATTGTTTGTGTAATTGACAAATCGGTATACGCACGTTCTGTTCACGCAATAATTGTCGTAAATGTATCGAATGGTGCACATGTTGACGCAACACTCGTCCGCCACGTCCCGTTTGGGCCGAAACACTGTATTTGTAGGCACTGAAACTAGAATCGCCACGGGAATTTCATTATTAAATCGTAACAATGTAACATGTTCGTAATCGTTGGCTGTACACACATTCAACACGGCATGGTAATCGTGGAAAATATTCGCGCGGTACCCCCGGGTAAACCGATAGAACCGGTGGCGTATTTACGAGTTTTTTTTTTGGGGGAGTGGGTGTCGTAATAATGAAATTAATTACTATTACGCACATACGAACATGTGTGTGTGTGTGTGGGTGGGTAATAGTATATACTGTGTAGAGATTGGAAGCTAAATTAAGAAAATAGCGCGAAAATAAATTGTAATCAACATCAAGTAAAATTAATTATTTCATAATACAACGCGACGCGTCGGTTGTATTATGAAATTTCGTCACCGTAATTAATAGTTTATTACTAAACACGTTCGTTAACACGAATTATGGAAAACAAGAGTAACTTGCCAATGAACTTGCCCGTTTTCACTTCATAAATAAGAAAAATATCTGCACACGAGTTCTACGTCTATTTCGTATATACGTAAAATCTGTGTACCCGATCGCAAGTCGCAAAATAAGCAAGCAAGCGGCTAAACACAACACACGAAATTCAAGTGATGTAATTTCGCTTATATTATTCTCGTCGGATCAAAGAAAGTGGTATATATACGAAAATAAACTAGTTATGGATATCGAACTTCGTAAAAAAATTTTTTTTTCAGGGTCCTTCGTTGGGTGATTCCAACGTTCTTGCCCTCGTCCCACAGTCATTTCGACGAAAAAAATAAGCAATATATATATAATAAACAGTAAATAATAATAATGTATAAAACAATATACGACGTAAAGGTCGTACTAACCTTGTTTCTCGCTAGGCTCGTCTTTAAAATTGCCCATACAAAACAAATCCGTATGGTCATTGAAGCAAATTCTTACACGTTGGCTCCATAACGTAAATCCATTTGTGGTGTACATTTCCAGCACTACGGCAAGTATTGCGATCATCATAATCATGTAGACCTTCATGATTTCACGAAAAAAGCCTAAAAATACACAACAATTACACCGAGTTGGAAAACTACAAACGAACGTTCGGTAATATACTTATGACGTTAAAAAATATACCGTCGTCTATATTATACGTGTTTCTCACTCACCCACAGTACTTTCGATATATTTTATTTTTAAAACGTATTTTACAGCGTATTTTTCGGTATTTGGTTACGTTTAAATTTTTTACGAAAAAAAAACTACTAAAAACATATATGAATAATATAACGGACGCTCGATTTAATTTGTGGCATGATAGAAACGGCTGGATTAAGGGAAATTAATATTTAAATATAGCTGTAAAACTTACGTGGTTTAATGGAATTGCAAAAACCCGGAAAACGATTTTGACAACAGTTCCACGACTTGTAGGCTCCCGTGAAAGGACGACACGTTGATAGAATTTACCGTGACCACCGTATAGTATCAACTGCGAAAATTGCACAGGGAGTGGAGCTATTTATTGATGAAATTCCATTATAAAATCATTAAACATGACTGGTCACTTAGGTGGAAAATACCGAACGGATGTTTAATCTGAATACCCGCCATTAATCATTATATTCGTTTATTGTATTAAATATCAATTGACCTAAAATACTCGTCGTTAAAATGTCATTTTTATTATTTCGCACGAGTCTCATTCAATTGAGCTTATTGTTAGATTACAAACGACGGGAAACGTTTATTCTACGTATATATATATTTATGTATTTAATTGTATACATATTGTATTGTATATATATTGTACGTTTTACAATCTTTTTCTTACCCTTGAACATTATTTGGTGTAAGAATGCTTCGTTGAGTCATACACGCGTCACATACCGATAGCCAAGCCCATCTCTAGTTGGTACTATATACGGCACGTTTTTTCGCCATGATTTGTTAGGCGAAATTATGCCAAAGAATTTACAACGAATTGCGTAAATCACCGGTAACGAAGGTGACGATGGCTATTACGGATATGAAGCGAGTTACCTACCCAAACGAACGTATTTATTTTGTACGTGTCGACACTTTTTCGTGTAAAGATCTATACGTTCTGAACTTTTCGGTATCAAATTATCAGGAAAAATTATTAGAAAATCTTGAATATATATGTGTGGTACAGTTTAAAAGCATTACGCGAATCTTCACGTCCACTAACCTACGTCCAAGCTTTGCGAGCACTACAATTGTACACCATATATGTCCGTGGGCCACCGCCATTTGCACGTCGAAGGATTTTTAAACACGTATTGCAGTTTACAATCGTAAAATCAGTTCGACGTTTCGGAATTAAAGAATTAATAGAAAATAGAAACGTTCCACCAAACGAATCGAAGTATTAATATATCGTAAACGTTAACGTTAAAAAATCGATTATTAGTTTTATGAGAGGTCGAGGTTCTGGCACAAGAGCAATCCTCCGATCCTCGCTTATCAGCCTTAGCTTATCAGTCCTAGATTCTTATCATATCAGTTTTTATCTCATATAACTAAAATATGTCTATTATCACCACTTGTTATCGCTTCATTATATTTTTATCAATGGTTATCTCTTATCATATATGGTTTATTTTTGTTATCAGTAGTTGTTATCCTTAAATTTGAGTTCTTATCAGTCTACCACACGTATTTTTATCTCTTATCATTAATGGTTTTAGTCCTCTGTTATCAGCGTTATATTCTTATATAGATCAGTTGATATTCCACTATTATCAGCTGTTATCAACACATAGTTATCAATTATATTGTTTTCTCTTATTATCCTATATATTCTTATCACATATTGATATATCCTTATCACACGTATATTCATCTACGTCATTTATCGTTTTGATATGATCCTCTCTTATCATTATAATCAGTTGTTATTAATACAAAATTATCAACTATATTGTTATTTCACGTTATATCACATTATTGTTATCGTCCTATGTATTCTTATCACATAATAATATCTTCTCATCACAGGTATATTTATCTGTCATTTATCGTATTGGTATTATCCTCCCTTATAACACAAATCAGCTTTTATTCTAATTATTGCTTATTACGTCTTATCAGTACGTTATCATTACATTATTTAATTTTATCTATTGTTATCACTAAACAGTTACGTCTCTTATTGAATATATATTTATCAATTTATATGAATCGCTATGTCATTATACGTTTTGGTGTGCTTCTCTCTTATTTGCCCTAGCTTATTATAAACTGTTATCATTCAAGTATCAAAGACGTGGATATTGTTTTATCAGTAACGTGTTATCACGAAATTACGTGGTATAGTAAGGTAATCTCTTATCAGTGTTATCACCTGTTAATATTTGTTTAACGTTACGAGATAGTAGAATAACTCTATTATGTAATCGTACAAGGCAATTTAAAATACTATCTAGCTCCTTCTACATAATACCTTCCACCCCACCACCACCCCTGAACATGATTCTTTATTTTAAAAGAATTAATTATCGATAAATGGAAGAGCGACGTATACATTTAGAGTCAATAACACGATGATAACCGTGTTTCCGTAATTTAAGTTATATTAAACGAGGTAAACTTTAGGGGTCCGTATTTATTTTACCATGATTTAGACACGTTTTAATTCGGCATCATCTCGACATTAGCAACAGCAACCACAGTCTTTATCACCAGATTTGTTCACTCCGTATTCTATAATATATCTATCAAAAAACAATATATGATTATATTTTTTGAAATTTAAATAAATTTCACGTTTTATGTAAGACGAATTCTTTCTTTCATTACCCGTTCGACCTAGTTTCTCACCCTTCCACGTATCTTTTAAAACTAGTAATTAATGATAAATGTTCAAGCGAAGAATACATTTAGAACTAATAACACGGTGGCATTTACGTATACATTGTTAAGGATACATTAAAAGAACGTAAACTACACTCGACGGATTTCGAGTATTTACGCGATCGAAAAATAAAATATTATTTAGTTCGCTTTACCGATCGTTCTATCGACATTATACAAAAGTTAAAATATAGAGTTCGTGTTTATATCGCGCACTTATATAACTTTGTACAATTTATGAACGCTTTTTAAAAAATGTTTTCTTGCTCAGTGTGCGATAAAATGTTCACTGTAAAAAGAAATACGACAAGGCATCGTAAAATATACGAGAGTGTTACTTTTGAATGCGATCGTTGTTCTATGTCTTTTTTCGAAAAGATAATCTCTCTAGACATACGGTAAAAATACACGGTAAGTAATAATTAAGAAACATAATTTCATCCGGAGAAATAAGAATATTCGATATTAATTTTTATATAAATTTTAATCGTCTATAATAAAAATGTTTTGGAGTTATTGGCTCACGTTATTAATATATTAATTACTTAATTTGGTAGGGTGAAGTCTTGCGTGAAAAATAATTCGGGTACGACGGACGAGGTGAATATTTTTTTAAAATATTTTCAACGTTATATAATAATAATAGGAATATATTACGATAGGAGGAGAGGGTGACTTTATCGGGATCGTCACCATCGACTACTTCGATACCGGCAAATAATTAGACGAAGACTACGCGGACGACCAGAAAACGCACTACAACCGTGTCCAGTAATTAATTTAAACGTAGAAAACTTCGTTTAAATATCTCTTCAAATAGTTCAGGTTTTGTAGAGATTGATTCTTCGTTTAATCAAACGGTGGTATGGTTTTGTCGAAAGATATTAAAAACCACGGAAACAATAACACGTTTTTACTTTCGATAAGAGGTGAATTACACGTAAAACTAAATCATTACGCGAGTTTTCACCCTATAAAATATAATTTAAAATTGGAGAGCACATACAATATACCTAACATTGAATCATCTCTCAACAATAGAACGTTTAAAACGTCGGAAAATGAGTTATTCTCTGTCGGTGATATTAATCGGTCGCTCGATGAGGATTTCTTGTCACTATTGTTGGAGGAAGACGCGTACACGAGTAAAGGTAGCGGGTTTACTTTAACGTGTATCGAAAGACTATTGCTAAGTGTAATAACTCAAAAAACAAGCAAAACAAGAAAATAAAATAATAGAAAAAATAAAAGAATAAAAGAAATAAAAATATCGCTGGATAAGCTAGGAGGAAAATATAAGGAAAGGTATGTGGTAATAGGTGAGAAGGGGAAAGTTTTATTAAGTTACTACAGTTATTTATCTCGAGGTCGTGAATACGATAACCATTCAGGAACGCAATCGAGAAATGTCGTACAAGCGAATATGATTAAAATATTCGAGTGCAATTAAGAGTGAGGGTAAAAACGAATAGAATGGTGTTTCCTTACCCAACTGACTGTGTTCGACTTCGCGAGATTACGTAGAGCTATGAAGAAAAGATTGGGTCAGTGCCTTCGTTCCATGAATACACCGACAAATGTTGAAATAAAAACGCAAGTGTTTTGATAACGAATAACTGGACTCGTCCTCCGGAAAATCAACTTGTTGAATATCACTGCTCCCTCGTAGCTAGAACGCCGTCAGATGCCGTGAACTTGCTCCGACGATAATCTCCTTTACCCTGCTCGACGAGAGACTCCTC
>JAIPRN010004399.1:0-15260 GCA_025469175.1 Geopemphigus sp. TES_GeoC_2020
GGGTTTTTTTTTTTTTTTTTTTTTGGGGGGGAGGGGTTTCGTGACCCACCGGAATCGCCGCGACGCGGCCGTACGATAACAATTCGCCGCGTTACGTTTCTGTAGATTAGTCGAAATCACGCGCGATTCGCGATTGGCCGAAAAGTCAAAAATATTTATCTCGGCCCCTACGGATTTATGCATAGTTATATATGTACGCGATATATATATATTTTATAATATTAACTGTGATCGTTTTGTTTTTGTATTTAATTCGACCGTTGTTTTTACGTAGACGAAAACCGTTTGCGGCGAATATACATATTATAATAATATACACGTAACTGACTCGTATCGTACGAAAATGTGTTGTTGTGGTTTTTTTGTCCGGAAAACCGTTTCACGAAAATGAATGCTCTCCTCGGTAGCGAAACGCCTCGCGGGCCCGGGAAACCGTTTTCCGAAACGGTATCGGGCACTGTGTTACACACGACGTGGCGGTCCTATTACGCCATCGTTGTACACGCACACTCGTACGCAACCGTGGCACGCCTAAAAAAACGAAAACACGTTTCGACCATAGCACAAGGGACGTACGACGGTCGTTAAAATTCGATACAATAAGTTATTCGAAACGTGTCGTCCACGTCAAGTTGACCCGAAACGTGTCTGCGCACTCCTCGAATCACCGCCGCGTACTTGTCTAACGTCCGTACACTATAAGTAAATCGCGCTGGTGGTACACTTACTCGGTCTCTTCCGTATGTTTGTCTAATTAGACAATTTCAACGCGATTCGTGTTTTCTATCTTGACGAACTTAACCTAGCGCTCGGCCTCGCTTGTATACGAGCTAATTTACTCGTTCGTAGTGATAATCGTGTTAATCGATCGTTTCGTCAATCCGGGGACAGTTGTAGAAAAACGAATTTTTCGATAATTTCTAATTAATAAATCGGCGGTAAAAAGGTAATTGTTGCGAAACAAACCCGCTTAGCGACAAGCCACGTTATGGACGATCAACAAAAAAATCGCTTACCTCTTTCCTGAGAAACTCCAAATATTTTAGGAAATGTTTTTAAAAAACACAAACGTGTCCAAGCAGTACTGTTCGTTTCTGATTACGGATAACGCGACGCGACGTTGTTTATGTAACATCGTCGTGCTGCTGCGACTACGACGAAATTGGCAAAAATGATGGAAAACAAGGATTTTCGAGAATTACCGAAAGACCCGGTGGCCCAGACGCGTGTTCGCCCAGCTGGGGACAGTTTTATCGTGGCGAACTTTTAGTCTCCGGTATTTTCTTCTACACGACCGACGGGCAACATTTACGGGCCGGCCGCGCGTAATATATAATAAATACGATAACGCTCCGTTATGGCGACCGCCGCGGTAGAAAGGCTTAAAAGTAAATATATCGACCGGGGCTTAAACGGAATACTTTGTCGTCCAGTGGCCGGTTGTATGTGACAACGGTAATATGGCTAATGTTTTTATCGATATATTTTATCGCTTATAATAAATATTAACGATACTTGGATATAATTTTCAACGGTCGTTATTATCGCGACGACAGAAGACTTATCGTTACAATGGAAGCGTTTACATATTACCGCGATTAATTCCAATGACGTCGAAAAATAACCGAAAAATAAATATCGTTACGTCACGTTACTGATATTCGATTATAGTTTGCTCAACGTTTGTTCCAACGGTGTTTCATTGACGTCACCGCAATCGCTTTTAATAAAATAATACTGTTTTAACCTCAACCGGACCGACGTCCTTATATTTGGTTGTAAAACGCGAACGCGCGGTCCGGAACTTTAAATTTTATTCGATTTTTATATGAAACTGGGCCCGATAGGTTTTTAGGTATAAAGCAAAATGTTTTAATCGAAATAATGACGAATTAACTTCGAAATTATTACCGCTATAGTACGTATATTACGTTTAGGTTAGGCGTTTAAAACTAATAGCGAATCGCTGTGGTGTTTATCTCGCGTTTAATTAAATGTCGACAATTATTCGTGATTTACTAGGTACGAGTATGCGTTCGTTGCCGGGCCTCTCGCCCCGTAGACGGTACTTTACATCGGCGTTTCGCGGCACGAAGAATACCGACGGGACGATAGGCGAACGAGTTGGTAAGTAATACGCCCAGATGTATGGTCGCGACGGTTCATTTAACGAACCACGGAAAGGAAACGCACGCACAACCGTTAAGAACACAGCGGCGCGGCGATTTCACGACGAAACAAACGTTCGATACGAATGTCGCCGAAAGAAGCGAAAAACAAAAAGGCGGTTCGCGCGTGCGACAAAACCGTGTGCGTCGCCAAAACAACACGACTCGGACCAGACGTCGCACGGCACACAAGTCCCACCACGAGCCGGACGGGCGAAACTTATCGGATGTTCGTCACGACCGGTTACCACAATATTCGTTTACGACGTTTTTATCGCCCGCTAATTGATTCGTCGTTGTACACGATCCGTCGTTATTAATCGAATTTAAACGACGGTCAACTGCGCGACTCGATGATAGTACCGTCTGAATGCTCAGAATCTGAACGAATGTCGCCCGACAAACATCTACACCCATATTCCACATTCGTCTCGCTAGTTGGACTAGGCAACCGTCTAACCGGTAAGACACGTTCCAGCGCAAACCAATATCCGAGTAGTGCACTACGATTTCCTATCGAAAAACGAACGTGTAGAATTTTTTTGGTTTTACCGTAAAAAAAACGTACGCGGATAAATTTTATCGAAAATGGGGCCTGGTAAAACGAGAATTATGAAAACGAATCGCCGGAATAGCGAGAATTTATCGAGAAAATTACGTTACCGTATACTCGTTTAGTGAAAAGTTCAAATGTGATCATCATTCGCTGGAGGTGGTAAATTTAGGGGGAGAAATCGACGGGGAAATTTGTCGCGAAAAAACAACCGTTCTATAAACAACGAAGAACGGCGGTCGAAAGACGTATTGGCTAAAAACAAAATGGATTGCGCGCTGCCCTTGACCATTTTAAGGTACGGGAGAGCGCTACGAAATGTCTTCAGTGTGTCACCGAACGTTGACGTTACATAAAAAACGTTTCGCGTTATACTGCACTTTTGACTAAATACGCGAAATCAATTTTGTAGAACACGCGCGGCAATCGTCGCCGAAACGACTATTCGAACGGTGGCCAGAACGAAAAACACGCCTAACGAAATGAAAGCCAATCACTTCAACCGCTATAAGACCGGCACCAGGGGACAGTGGGATAGGACCAGGAACTGGTGCCGGGCTAAGCGAATCCCGTTGGCGAAACACCGGTATGGCATCGTGTGCGGAAAGGACAAGGCTCGACCTTTGACGAGAGACGGACGCGCGAAATGCGAAAGACGCGCGACGAACGCGGTGCCCAACTCCGACGGGCTCACAGGAGCAAACTTGAAGAATTGACCGACGTTCGGTTTCGACGTGGCAGACCGGTGACTGCGGCGCGCAGTTCGAAATTTCGCGGCGATTTGGCGATCTGTTGCTGGCAGCACGCGTTGTCCACATTCCCGCCAGCCACCGCCCAACAACGTTGCCTCGAAGTTGTGCTCGATCAGCTTGGTCAGACGTGCGGTGGCGACGACCTGGCTGGTCGGCTATCCGTTGTACACGCAAACGTCGGTGGCGTGTTTCGTCGCGGTGGCCAACCTGTTCGCGACGTACGCGTTCGCCGTGCCCGACGACCGGACACGGACGCGCGATCGTTTTTCGCCATTACGGAAGGAACGACGATTGGATGGGCGCGTTAAACGCCGCCAAACGGCACGCCGAGTCGTCGTCATCCGAAGCCGACGACGACGTCGGTGGACATTTCGCGTTGGTCTCGTGGATGTCCATCGATGCGCTGCTAGGACAAAACGCCTACGCGAACATTGTGGCGTTTAACGACCTGTGCATGGCTCGCGATATTCACTTGGTTCTAAATTCATATTTCCACTCGGCTCCGTCCGTCAGTAACCCTAACAAGAAACATTCTTGTTCCCAAGGATGTTTCATCACGCCGCTATAAGCGACACCGTATACCGTAGACTTCGGACGAGGTTTCGTTTTTTTTCTTTTTTGTTACTCTTTTTCAATCGTCGAATTTTTCGTCCGCACGTTTAAGCCGAAAATTCGTGATTTTATTAGCGCGAAGATAATCGCGTAAAAATATAGAAGCCGAGCGTGAAAAACGCTTTTACGGCGTCGTTTCGAAACAAACGAAATTAAATTCAAATCGGAACCGTTTCGTTCGTCGGGCGAAAAACGTAACCGAATTAAGTCGATATATGACGATATTATAATATTTCGTGCGTGTACAGAATCCAACTGCGATACTTAGCCCAAGTTGCGCAGCGTCGGATCGAGGTAATTTTTTCGTAGTTCGTTTTTTTTTGTGGATCATTTCTAATTCGTTCGTCGCGCGTAAACACCATCCACACAACAACCCGCGTCGATCGTGTAACTTCAGTGATATGTGTTTCGGTTTCAGTGAGTCGTACTATGTGAGAAAAGAAATAATTGATAAAAGCAAATACGCCGTGTTAGATATATGCTTCGCAATCATCGGTAGAGTAGAAGAGATCCCCGAACAAATGGATTACTTCTACTTGGGTAAATACAACGACAATCGCGCTAAAAACGTCGCCAATATTTTGTGTTTGACATATGCGTTGTGTTCGATATTTCCTTAGACGTTTTCTTGTCTGTGATAATTGCCGTCAGCCTATAGGTTGCTCAATGGCTTGACAGCGGACTAACCGGAATATGTGTGCAAACAATATCTGTAGGCGTTTTTCATCATCGTCGACGCCTCCTTAGCACCCATTAGCTGGTGAACGTCTAATAGAACGACGTAGACTTACGGACTTATCGTCAAGTCAATTAATCGTACTCTTTACAGGGAACGTTATATCGTCATCACGACGCTAATTGTATTTGTCTGTCGTTAATGTTTTTTTTTCTGCTAACCGTCGCCCAACGTACATATAAACAACGATTTTTGTACGCTAAGTTTTTTTCACATCTGACGTCATTCAGAAGAGCTAGAAAATCAAAATTGCCCCATTTTAGACTGAATAAAGTACGAAATATCAAAACCTGGCTGTCCATTCGCTCTTATTTAAAAGTAGGTTAATTGTGCGTATATTGTTTATCATTGATCCCATTAAGAAAATACGTTTCAAATTAGCGATTTTCTTCGTCTAATTTACGAGTCATAAATCATAACTAAATATGCGTGCGTAACCTATGGTTTTTTTTTTTTTATATAGAAACGTGGACCTCAAAGATCAGTGGATGTTATTGTATCATCATCTTTCTACATATCGTCGTTATTTTTAGCCATTTTAAGTGTAGAGTTACTTAAGGTTACGAATATAATTCATGCACGAATTTCGGCCACGAGTAGCAGTGAATTAAAAATACTTAACACGGGTGTTTTTTATTTGATAGGTCACATTTTCGTTGAGTTCAGAATTTCACCTGGAATCTTCAGCTTGGTGTATGGTTCTAGGAATTAATTTTTTGCGGTTTTCGACTTTAGGCACTAAAATTAATAGCACACGGGAAGTACGACGGTTGTTAAAATTCGATACAATAAGTTATTCGAAACGTGTCGTCCACTTCAGGTTGACCCAAAGCGTGTATGCGCACTCCTCGAATCACCGACGCGTACTTGTCTAACGTCCGTACACTATAAGTAAATCGCGCTGGTGGTACACTTACTCGGTCTCTTCCGTGTGTTTCGCTAATTAGACAATTTCAACGCGATCCGTGTTTTCTATCTTGACGAACTTAACTTAGCGCTCGGCCTCGCTTGTATACGAGCTAATTTACTAGTTCGTAGTGATAAATCGTGTTACATCGATCGTTTCGTCAATCCGGGGACAGTTGTAGAAAAACGAATTTTCCGATAATTTCTAATTAATAAATCGGCGGTAAAAAGGTAATTGTTGCGAAACAAACCCGCTTGGCGACCTTTTTCCTGAGAAATTCCAAATATTTTAGGAAATGTTTTTAAAATACACAAACGTGTCCGAGCAGTACTGTTCGTTTCTGATGCACCGATTACGGATAACGCGACGCGACGTTGTTTATGTAACATCGTCGGGCTGCTGCGACGACGACGAAATTGGCGAAAATGATGGAAAACAAGGATTTTCGAGAATTACCGAAAGACCCGGCGGCCTAGACGCGAGTTCGCCCAGCTGGGGACAGTTTTATCGTGGCGAACTTTTAGTCTCCGGTATTTTCTTCTACACGACCGACGGGCAACATTTACGGGCCGGCCGCGCGTAATATATAATAAATACGACCGTTATTGCGACCGCCGCGGGTGAATGGTTTAAAAAGAAATATATCGGCCGGGGCTTTAACGGAATACTTACATTGTCATCCGGTGGCGGGCCCGGCTCGTGACGTACATATAAAACGGCCGATAAAAACGATACAATTCATATAGGACGATCGACAAAAACGGATATTATAAAAAACAACGACGTCCGACCTTTTTTCAATTCGCTTCCCTTCCGTTTTCGCCTTTTATCGTTACCGTGACGGGACGGGTATATACGTTTCGCGGTCGTGACGTTTTAAATTTCGCCTTTTCGGTAGGTTTTTATAAATATTCGAGGCGTACGTGCGCGCTCGGGTTCGTGAATTTTCGCGGCGTGTACGTTTTTACGAAATGAACGGAAAATCACGGAATAGTCGCGTACGCGCGATACCGCTGAGCGGCGGAATCTCGGATTCGTGAGGCCGTAGTACGCTTATTATCGTCGTTCGCGCGAAATGAATGTTCGGCGTTTTCGCGCGTAAATACGTATTATATATTTTTTTTTTTTTACAAATTCGAAACGTCGTTACAATCTACTATGGAATAAGTACGTGTATAGATTTATTTACGGACGTATTACAATTAACGTAATAGCATTCGTATACGTGTATTAGGTACGCCGTCTATTCGTTACTACGCCTAAGAAACTCGATTAACTTTATCCGAATTGGATAGGGGGAGGGGTTGGCATTTATTGTAAACCGCGCTAATTTCGCCTAACCGTCGGTAATATAACAGATGTATACGTTTAATACGGCCACGCGTTTCGAAATTTATAATAACGATACGGACGCGCCGTTCTGTGTGTTTTTTACTGTCGTAAAACTACGAACGTATAAATTATCGTGTCGTTCGAGAATGGTCGAAGTTAACGTCGGACGCTATTCGTTTATTCGGACGTAACGCACATAATGACTAGTAGACGGTAATAATATTCGGAAACATCTACAACTACGAAATTCTCGAAGATCCGACATTAATTCGGAGGCATATAAGACGTGTATCCGAAGGTCTGAGAAGTAACTGTTATATCTATAGGCGACAAAAGAAAAAAATAAATATCGTTCGATTTTACCCTAAAATCGTTTCGTTTTTACCCTTTTCCTCGGAATGAAAAACCTCGTAGGAATAATATTTCGATCGAAATAAACGGTCGATTTCGAGACGGCCGATTATTATACGTATGTAATAAATAGCCGGCGTATTTCGGATTCTCAGGCCCTCGGGTCAAGACGCGCGAATCAGTAAATATAAGTAAACGACTATATAATAATGATAATAATAATAATAATATGTCGAGGGATATTTCGGCGAAGGGATGTTGTTCGTGTCGTCCGTTTGCGCGTCGACACCGCTTATATCTCGTAGTTGCGGAACTTGTTGATAATGTCCGCGTTGGACTTGGCGTCCCATTTTATTTTGTTGGCTCCCAAGTTCACCCCTCCCTCGGACGCCCTCCTGGACGCCACGGATGCCGCGGACGAGCCCTGGCCACTGTTGTCCGGCGGCAGCATTCTGTCCTTGGTGTTCATTTGCGCCCAGTGCATGGACTGTAACGAAAAACGGTAATTTCCCGTTAGGAGTTTTGTTGGCCGTCAATTTCCGCGACCGTCCTCGTCATTTATTTCTGACGGCTGTAAAAACGCCCGTTTCGGTCGATAAACGGCCAAACCGTCCGCGTTGATTAATGGAGTTTTCGTCGCGTACGTCAGAAAACGGGATACGTATACGAAAACCGAAATCCAAACGGGACTGAAAAGATCGGTAAAAACGCGCCCGCTGTCCCGAGCAACGGAAACCCGCCGAATGAAATAGTCGAACGACAGACCTTTGGACGTCAATGCCAACCGTTATCAGTTACCGGATTAAGTTTATTGTTTTTCCCGAAAGGGTCGTGCTGTGTGTGTGTGTGTGTGTTATCTATAACGTTATCGTCCGGGACGCGACGGATTTATTAACGGATCCGGCGCGCGGAAACGTAAATCTCTCGCTGTTTCGGATTTAAAAGCTTATCATTCACCGGAACGACCGCGCGCGGCCATTATCTTTCGATTACAACGACGAGTCGAGAGAAACCTGTCCGTATTAGTATATAGGAGAACGTCTCGGGAATTACGGACGAGCGCCAGCTCGCGTTGTTCGGAGTTAATTTATATCGCCGCGTCGATCGTTTACACTAACCCGACGACGGGTAACCGGAATTACGTTTGAATTTCGGTTAAATCGTTACCGTTGTAATAAATACGAATTATCCGTTGCAAAGCCAATATTAGACGATTTATGCGCCCCCGCGGAGGTTAGGCCAATTTCGGTGGTTGTGGAACGCGTACAGGAACCTATATCGGACGAATTAATCGCGCGGATACCGTCGGAACGTTTTGCCAACGCGCGTACCTGATGAAAGTGTTCTTTATTGCTCAGCCACGTTTTGTAGCTAACCGCCACGCCGCTGTTTTTCCATTTGTCGTAAGTCGCCCGTTTCTCCGGGTCACACAGCGTTTCTTTGGCCTCCTGTACGCCATACGAAAACGTTTAATATACAACACGAACGTCGGTCGAAAACACGACACGGCGCTTTATAGAGCGGTAACGGTCTACGGATTTATAAAATCCGCGGTGCGTTCGGACGCGAACCGTGAACGCTATTGTCGTCAATGGCTTACGTTGAGTTTTTGAAACGTTTCCTCGGCCGCTTTGTCCCCGGCGTTTTTGTCCGGATGATATTTAAGCGCCCTCACTTTGAATTCCGCGCATATTTGTTCCACCTGTTCGACACAATACGTTTTTCCATTATTATAGACGAAAACACGTTCCCTGTCCGTCGCGACGTACGAGACGCCGCCTTCTTCGCGGAGTATCGAATTCGCGACGTTATTTATATATTATTATTTATTCGCTCACGTTTTTCGTTCGTCGCCGTTCGACATTTCGGCCCGTTACGAAACGTACGCGGATTTTTTATCGCGCTATTTTCGGCGCTTGGGCACCCGTACCGAGTTCCGTGTTGGTCGTATACATTTTTTCGCGCCAAAAACCCATTGGGTTCGCGTTACGGTAATAGTTCCGGCGGACCGTTTTATTTGCCGACCCGGCGAGAAGGGCAATAAAATTTTTTTTTAAAACGTTTGGCGCGTTCGACGAGTGTGCGCAACGCTTCGACGTATTTCGTTCAAAACGTAAATATCCTATAGCGAAATAATCGCGCGAGCAAGTATTACGCGCCAATTTGTGTCGTACACTTTATTTAGTCGGTCGCAATTGCCGCCGAACGAACGTAATATTATAAAGAAAGGACGCTTTCCATTTCTCGAATCGCGCCCGTACCCGTCAATACGTACGTGTCGACGATAGAATACTCCCGCGTACCTATTTATTATACTAAGCGAACGATTTTTCGCGTTCCGTCGGTATCGTTTTGTAGTAACAGTTTAGTACGCGAGGGTGCGCGCGTAAGCGGAGACGCGTTTGGCCGTCCGTTATTCCGAAAATGGCCGCCGGGTAGACTATAATATAATATTGGAATATTTTCGTTTCGGAATCGTCGAGGAAATCCGAACGCGAACTTCGTGGACGATTTAATCGTTTCGTATTTGCGCCCGTAACGTCGAGCGACGCGTCGCCCGTGTCCGAAGCTGACGCGGCTATATTCGCGAAACGGGTTTTTCGTCGTATTTTGTGTGTATCATCCGCTACGGTTGACCTACGGCCGCCGTATTCGGGAATTTTAGAACGACCAAACGGGCGACCAAAATCCGATAGCGTTGAAAGACGCTAAATATTTTTTACGTATCCTAGGAACATTTCCCCGTAAAAAAACCCGACTGCACGTTGAATAGGCGTGTACACGTTTCGAATTGTGCGTCGATAAAACCGTCGTAATGACGCCGTGACATTGTATTACGGTAATAAATATCGCTTTGGCGCGTAATTATTACGCGCCAGGCGGGAATTTCCGTTGCGTAAATCGAACGACGATTGATTTAAAAACGATTAAATTCATTAGTTTTCGATCGACCGAAGTGTTATTACTGTTTTTTTTTTTATCGAAACACCGTGTACGCGTTGTGAACGTACCGTGCGTTCGCCGCGACGTTTTATACGTTTACGGCGAATAATTAGCGGTAATTATCGTCGTTAGCCCTCTATAAACAGCGTCGACATTTATCGTTCACGACACGCCGCGGTTATTGAATTCCCTATCGGTCGGCCGTTTCGCGCGAACGGATTTCGCGTTTATTCCGTAAACAATACCCGTTGGAAATCGAATCAAGCGCCCGTTCCGGTCGTCGGTACAAATTCGTACTCGTTTTCGAATCGTCGTCGCGTTACGCGGTTGCCTACGTATTCCGAACGACCGAATACTACGAATTAACTTAACACGCTCGGGCGCGGTATATTTTGTCCACGGGTGTGTGAACCGTTCGACTGTCGGGTATTTTTACACGTTCGACGGGTCGCCGTTAAATACGATTTTCGCTGCGTTTCGTTCATCGCGAGAACATGTACGATTCCCACTTTAAACGACGCCCCGCCGACCTCGGCCGATTATTACACGCGATCGTTACGATTCCGCCGTCATTGTACGACGTTGTAACACGCGCCAACGTATTTATGAAACGGGCCCGTGTACATTTTCGATCGAATTCGAAATCGTTAATGCGTGTGAAAGTAACGGGCGTTTTGGAGGGCACTCGGCGGAGTCGTCGAAATGAAAAAAACCAGATAAAACACGGCCTCGTTATAGGCGGCTAGTGTCGTACGCACGCCGACGAAACAATTATTTAACCTAGACCTTGGACGTTTTTTCCCCCGTTTTTAGACGTTATTTTCGCGCTTACTCTATACGCTTATCGAAAAACAGTCGGCACCGGAACGTACGTTACTACAATGGCGCGCGTTCGAAGGTCTATCATTTAGGCGTACGCGTTAGTGGACGATACGTACGTTTTTCGAATTTCCATGGCGCCGGTATAGCGTAAAGCGACGGTATTCGGAATATGGAATTTTCGTCGGGCCTATGTGCGTTTATATCGTATCGTCACGGTCGTACGACGTAAAATGAATCGAAACGTACGTAAACGCGGTTTCGAAAAAATATACGTATATATATATATTTATTCGCCCGGCGGGATCAGGGACGACGTCGTTTCGACGCGAAACCCGTAACGACAAATAACGACCGGCGCGATTTTCGCGCGCCAACTTTTCCGTTTAAAATCGTACTACTACGGCGCCATAAATAATTACGCCGTTTACGGTTCGATACGGCGTCGGCTCCGATTTCGACACGACGCCGATATATCCGGTTACATACGACGTTCGCGTTCCTACATACGTCTCGATATAAATACGCTTAACGCGCGCCGCCCGATTATTATTATTTATTTACGCGACGACCGTGTCGCGCGGTGTTTCCATTAAAAGTCGTATTCACCTACGCTAATCCGTTATATATCTGTTCGGCGCACAACGGGCTCGCGGCGCTCTCGGTCAATACCGTATTTTCATCCGTCGCAATAAACGTGCCGTCGTATTTCATCGGGGGGGTTCAAATTTTCCAAAAACGCGATTCCGTTCGTTTCACCGTTCGCATATTTAATAATACCGATCGAAGGAGCCGGTAGACGACTACTATTAATATGGTAATTAACGTTCCCGAGTTACCGCCCGATAATTACGTTATTCGAATTTAAAAATTACAATTCGCCGACGTTATTCGTTAATCGATAACGAACACGTTTATCGCTCATTATTCGCCCGTTACCATTTATTAAACGTCGATCGTGAAAGGACACTGTAACACAAACGGTAAACCCTCGTCGTAGTTACCCCTCTACAATAACGTCGAATATATACGTTTCCCACGCCTGCCGCTACGGTCATTTACGAGTCCCCTATTTCTTAAATACTTTTCGTATAAAAATATTACGGTATAATACGAATTAGTAAAATTATTTATTTTTTTCGAACACCGGGCTTCCCGAAATCCGGTAACTTTCCCGAAAATACGCCGTCGTATATATATATATCCAGTCATCCGCGAAACGTTTGAAACGAATTTCGACGTTTTTCTTTTCGCTATTAAAACCGGCAGAGAGGGGGGAGGGCGGTTACATTTATACGTAGACCGTTCTCGGAACGATTTCTTCGTCGCCGTTTGTATTTCGAATATAAAACGCGGACTTTCGATTTTCGAACGAACCAATGTACACGCGACGACGATTTTTCGTTACCCGTTTTATTCGACAATCGTCGTTACCGGATAAAGTCTGTTAACGGTGGTAACGGTAACCGTCGGTACCGAACGAATATTTCGATAGATATCGACGACCGCGATAACCGTCTCGGTTAGAAGGGGCACACGTGGAAAGTACCGCGGGCTCGACAATTACCGACAAAGCGCCGTCTCCGTGGCAGTAAATTCTCAATATTTACCGTTCCGACTGCGCTTGAACGTCCGTCCTCGGGAAATACCCGTCGAATTTTGTAAAATCTACGCGCGTGAAAATATATATATCCGTCGAGAGCGATATATATATTGAAACGAAGTCCCGTTATTTGCTGGCGAGGCCGTGTAAACGTCTCAAGTTCGGAACTAACGTACAAGGGACGAACGGAAAAATGACGAAAAATATCGCCCGGGATTTCCCGAAAAGAATTCATCGACGACGATTTTTCGCGTTTCCCGAGAGTATGGCCGGTGTAACGAAACAAAACCGTCGTCCTCCGTCGTATTATTTACGGGCGCGCGTTTTCCTTCTCGTCGTTTGTGGACCCCGACCGAACGCGCGCGCGCTATATTATCGCGACCCGCCGAAGTCGGTTAATTTTCGAACCCGAATTAATGTAAACACGTTAGAATTAGACGAAAATTTATCGTCCGACTCTTTTATTTACGCTGCGAACCGTTCGGACGCTTTTTACAATTACGTACGAATTTATACGAAATCGTCGTTCCGTTTCCGATTACTCGCCCTAAGCTTATCTACGCGAACGCTTATCGTACGACGCCCCAGTCCCGTCGTAATGTACGCACGTATTCATTTCGTACGGAGAAAATTCTGCTCCCGTTCCGTGGCGGACCGTAGCTACCGAAAAAATATACCGCCCAAACAACGCGCGTCCCTTCATTCGCGTCCACGTACCGGACCGAATTCGTTACGATTTATCGCTATCGGTATTCAAGAACGACAATACGATTTTCGTTCCCGGTTTCGACGGTACTAACACCGTACCGTTGTCCGTTCTACCGCGACAATTTCGAAAATAGTTCTTCCGCGTACCGGTCGAATTACGAATCGCGATTTATTCGTCCCCCGGGGGACGTTATCTGGTCGCCCGTGAAACGTCGCGATCAGCTCGTGGCGAACAGGCGCGACTACCACCGTCGAGCGTGCATAATTGCGGGCGGACATTTTCGGAGCGCGAATATTCGGCGGGATATGACGCGACCGCGGTAACCTCGGCGGCGTACGAACCACTCGGTTGGGGAGACGCGGTGGATTTCCAAGTGTCCGGACGATAAACGGTTTACGAAACGCGGGACGGGGAATTACGCGCGTAAAACAATACGAGCAACGGCGTAGGTGGTCGTGCTCACCGTGGACGTCTGGTCGCATCCCAACAGCCCGTAGTAGTCGTCTTGGGCCGCCTTGTCGTAGGACAGTATCTCCGCAACGCTGGTGGTCATCGTGCTCGGGTGTTTTTTTGTTTTTAATAATCGCGTCTCGCGTGCGCGCTCCCGGAACAACGCCGATCGTTATGGCGCCGGAGACTGCGAAAAACCGGTGAAAACAATCGGTCGTCGTCGCCGTCGTCGTCGTTACCGCCGCACGCCCTACCGCAACCGTGCGCGTGACTCACTGACCCAGATCGCGCGTGTGTACCACACGCCAGCACGCACACGGCCACGACCGCGACGGCGATGACGGCCGCCGCCTGGGGCTCTCACACACACACATCTCTCACTCTCCCTCTCCAGGTGGCTCGCGGACGACGTTTCCCACTTTCACGGGCGCACGAATATTATAATATCGCGTTCTCGACCCGTACGAACGGAATAACAAAACGGCTGTTTAATGTTTCCAATTTACGAATATATTTTCGACCGTTTTCCTATTCGGACAGATTATAAAACGTCGTTCACGCGCGGCGTAACGTTACCGATAATAGTAATTCGGCGACCGAATTCGTACGGGACGTGATAGACGTGGTGGACGGGGGGCGGGCGGGCAAGGAAAACGTTTACACGAGTGGCGGACGCGCGGGGCGACGGCCTGTTACGGCCGGGACGCCGAGGCCGTGATCGTTAAATTGCAGCAACACGTTCCCCCTACCCTCGCGCCGCCTTCGCCCATCCCGCGACTTCACCTTCGCCGCGTACTCGCGCCGCCGCCGCCGCCGCCGCCACCGACGGCGGCGCGTCCACAGACTCACCGCACCTCCCCCTCGCGGGCGGGTCTCTATCGGTTACGTCATCGTTGTTTGTACAACCCCGTCCGTCGGTTCTACTGTCGCGCGACCCAACATTATTGACGAGCATGTCCTACTCTACGAGCTGTCCCGCGGGATGGCCGGGTAACGGCGGTTGGGTGGTGCGAGGTACCGTTAGTAATAATCATATACGCGTTCAAAAGTTATATAATATTGCCCGTATAGCGTGCGTTTATATATTTATTTATCGCGTAATAATAAAATCGTGTACTTATATAAGGGTACTGTAGGGGCGGGTTGTTTTAAGGGGGGGGGGGTTACAGGTATATTTTATTTATACCTATCCGCGACACCCTCGTAAGCGAGCCGATTTGTGGCCGGAGCAGGAGGAATGAAAAAAGAACCCATCACCGAAATTATGAATATACTTTTCCGCTACAAATAGTTAAATCTTGAGTATATATATATATATATATATA
>JAIPRN010004400.1:0-15258 GCA_025469175.1 Geopemphigus sp. TES_GeoC_2020
GGCGCGAAGTTTTTTTTTTTTTTTTTTTTTGGACGAGGAGGGTTGACGGAATTTGGTATTTTATCGTCGACGAACGAGTGGTACCCGGTACCGTACAGGCAACGCGATTTCGTCGAACGAATTCGGGTGCGCGTTTCGTTTTCTCGCGACGTATTCCCTCGCGCGTTCTCGGGAGTCGACGTATTTGTTTTATTTTTTTTCGATCCTAGCACGGCAGTTAGGATAAATAACGAATATATAAAAGGAAGCGTATGAGTAGCCGCCGTTTATTGATAAAATGAGGGAGAATAGACTTAGACGGTTTGATCGTGTTACGAGGAGAGAAGATTCGGAATCAGTAGGAACAGTTCTGGAATGGAGCGTGGCAGGACGAAGAGGACGGGAAAGACCAAACTAGTAGTACGTGATTGAGTGTGATACGAGGACTGCCGGTGTGTGCGTGAACGATGTGGGAGATCGAGTCAAGTGGATGGGCCAGGGTGACCGACCCCGAATAGCTGGGAGAATAAGGCGAGGAAGACGTTGAAGATCGTAGTACGGTAGTGCGGATCGTATTGTAAATTAAACGTTTTTCGTGTTTATTTCGGCACTTACGGGGCCGACGTTTCCGCGACATTCTGTCGAACGTACGACACGTGTTCGGATAAATACCCGATAGATTTTCGTCCGCTACGGTTTCCGCGCAGGCGTGTTGGCCCTTTGGCCCCAAAACACACGGCGCTCCCACGGTGTTGTCGATAATTTTTCGGAAAACGTTCGCGTAATATTCGGCGACACACCGCCAATTTCGGCGGTTAGCGCGCGGTCGGTAAAGGTTTTTTATCGTAAATTCGTTCCCGCCCGGCCGCCTTTTGTTCTACTCCTGAACGTCACCGTTTACCGTATTCCGAACGGAATCCCCGACCGGTTACTACGGCTGATGAACGCGCGTGGTCGCGTCCGTCGAGTTTACCTAACCTAACCCCCTCCCCTGATTTCGTTTCGTTACGCCGGGAATAGTTTATTTTGACCATACTGGCGATAGTAACGTCAATTGTTCGTCGTTTTATCGTTCGGTTAGGCGTCGCGTTTTCCAAAATCGAATTCGGGACGGATTTTCGTGATTCCGCATTTTGATCGAGCCGAATTCGGAATCCGTCCGACGGAATAATATCGCGCCACCCGACGAGCGGAGTTGTTTTGTTACGCGTAACCGTCGGCGCGATAAATTCGGCGCCCGGACGTCGGGCGAACTAATTTCGCTATTCGTTGTTGATTCACCGCCGGCAATTATGGTAAACGGTTGTACTACGGCGGCCGTGTACGCGAAACGGTCGACCGCCGCCCCGCTTGTGTACCACCGCGCCGAAACGTTAGCCGGACCGCCGTAAATTCGTTGTAGAAATTAGGCGATCGGGAACGGCGGTCGACCCGTAAATATCGTTCGACGTTTATGGACGCGCGCCATAGCGCCCGTCACGAATTCGAAACACTAGCCGGCAGTGTTTTCGCGGACAACGGTCGTCTCGGTTTTCGAATACGATCCCGTTTCGCCAACGCGTTACGGCTACCGTCCACCAAGGGTACGTCTAACCGAACCTAAGTTACTTGTTCGTCACTTTCGGTCGTTCAACCATACGCCATCGCCAGACTAGTGGCCGACGTACAGGTTAGGTTGTGGGGCCGCAGGAGAAGGTAGGCCGCGCTGAATCGGGGAAGAAGAATCGTTTTACGTTCTTTGTAACGGACGGCGACGGGCGTAAGCGGTGCCGCGACAGGGTACTGTCCCGATTCCGCGGGCCATTCACGCGATAGTTTTTAAGAAGCGGGGCAGTTAATTTTAGAATTATCGTAAATTAGACGTACGGAGGGGTAGGAGTGAAATTACGCGGCGAGAATAGTTCGCGTTGCTCGCCATTACCGTTAAGGACGATCGTCGTTGTAAACATTGTTTATCGATAAACGATGGCGACTCGCCGGCCCGAAGTATATTGCTGTCAGGCGTTCCGGGCCGATAACGTGCACGAAAATAGGTGAAATCGGGTTAAACGGACGCGGCAGCGGCGATAACGGGCATAGTAGGCTTATCGTTAAGATGGCTGGCGCCCCGTTCTGTCCGCGAAGCAGGTGGAGGATGAACGGACGATGGGAAATTTTTATAGAGTTAAAATTGTATAGTAAGTAGTACAAGTTTGTTTTATTTTGTTCGCTCGTCCGCGTTATTTATTTTGTATCGTCGCGATTGTCGATTAATCGCATATCGCCCAAAGGAACGGTGTACCAATTTAAACGTAACGTATTCGATTCACGAATAATCGACGGTAGTGAGGCGGCAGTATGGAGTATAACAGTTTCCTCCCCGCCGCCGATTTCGGTCGAAACCAAACAAAAAAAAGGTTAACCGGACGTAAAGATCAAACGTAACGTGTCGATCCGACGTGCCGCGGGCGAGAACGGAAATCGGCAATTGATTTCGGTTGTTTCCGACGCGGGACGTCAGTCTTTCCGTACGAACGTCGTTTTCTCGTACGTATCGCGCGCCCGGTACACGCAAGTACGTCAAGTATTTTAAGCCAAACAAAACCGCCCGGAAATCGTTCGACTTATTCCTGAGCGACCCGTTCGCTGTCGGCGAAAACATCGCCCGGAGGTTGGGTACGAAGCGTCCAACTCGTCGTTATCGGTTACACTTTTGTCGTCGTATATTTGCGTCCTATTTACGTTTCGGCGTAACGACATCGGATACTCATCGTACACGCGCGCGCCCGACGTTGTTATTATTATTATTATTATTATTCGGCGGTACCGACGACGGTTCGCGTATCTCGTTTTCTGGGAGACGAAAAACGTTTTTCCGCTTTTATTGTAACGGTACGCGCCGACGATTCTGCGTTTTTTACTTTTTTTTTTTATCGACGGTTAAAATTCAACCCGTCGTTATATATTCGCGCGCACGCGCCGACGATAAAAAAAGATAAATCGTCAGGTACGTATTTATAATATATACGCGGCGAAACCGTACACCGCGCGACAAACACACGACGCTCGTTTCCGCCGTTAATGTTTGTTTGTTTACGCCGCTTCGTCGTGAAAATCAATTTTCGTAACTCGCGCGTAGGTCGCCGAAGCGCGCGAAACGTGACGTTTGCGCGACGGACGCGGGCCCGTTCGGACGGTCGCCACATTACCGAACGCAACTCGAAAATGTCCCCTCCCCGCGGCGGTATCGTTACCGACCGGTCGTTTCACCGCGGCGGGCCCGCCCGTCTTACGATCGTGTCGTTTTCCGGAGTTGCTCGCGCGATTCGCATCTACGTACCCGAAATTCGTTGTCGAGGGCGGGTGTGCACGCTTTGTGCGTAATAGTTACGGGCGCGTATCGCGCGTAAACGTGCACGGTGAACGCGTTCCCGGGCGTCACTATCTCGTATTTGCCGAGTCCGATCTCGTCGGGTCCGACGTAGTTTGGGGATCGGGGTTAATTAAAATTTCGCCAAAGACGCGCGTATTTACAGGCGCGTTTTATACGCAACCTCCCCGACCCGCGGGCCCTGACTACCACCCCGGACGGCCACCGTCGACCGGCACGGATATTCCGGCGATTTCGGAACGAACGAACGACGTTCGTTCGGGATCCGCCGGCGGCGTGGTTCTCGTTCGCGGTTAGGGACCGTCGACGTAAATCGTCTCGGCAGTCCGAAAATTGGTGGACGGCTGGGGCCGTTTACTGACTAGGCGAGTTCGCGTTCTCCGTGGAAAATCGGCGATTCCGTTCGATTTATGTTAGGCTAGGTGGTGTTGACCGTCAACAAAGACTAACTACACCGGGCCGAACAACGCGGCGTCCGCGTGTGTTACTCGCTCCGCGATTACGTCGCCGGCCGTCGTATGGAGAGAAACGTTACGGAGAGACGACGGGAACGTCTTGCGAAAGTCCGGCGGTTGGACCGTTCGCGTACCCCGAAAAACGCACGCGCAAATCGTTACCCCGGGCCAGCGCTCGTTTCGCGACCGGCGTCGTCGCCCGTATAAAAACGTTTTACGGTCCGAAAACGATTGATTTACGAGTCGTCCCGTTGTAGTATATATTGGACCGGAGACGCGCGCGTGTGTGTGGCGACGACCGATTCCCGAGGTTTTTGCGGAACGTCCGTTTCGGCGTTTTTATATTCGTCGCCGAACATGTCGTAAATATTCGATTCGGCGATCGCGCCCGTTTCCCATTAGCCGTTTAACGTTACCCACGTGGTCCACGGTTCGGCCGGCGCGTAAAAACGAAACGGGCGTTAATTTCCCGTTTCCGGAGCCAAGCGTGCGTACGATGGCGTTTTATGTACGGCGGGATCGCGGGCCCGTTATCCCGGGCCATCGTCGTTAAACGCCCGACGTCTCAGTCCGCCCGCCCGATTGTCTCGACGCCGTTTTTATAACCGATAAACGGGCGCGGACGACGTTCGAAATCGGTTCGGATTTTTTCATTAAGCGGCGCGTTCCCTTTTTTCGATTTCGTCCGTTCCGTGTCCCGTTGCGGTCGGTAAACGCGCGTGCCCGTCCGCCTTTTTACGGCCGGGAGAAAAAGTCGCGACCGACGACGGCGCTCGAAAAACCGCGTGTTCGCCTCTCTCCGGAATTCCGTTTACGAGTATGTTTGTCGGCCGCCGATTTATTCACTTCCGACGATCGTGCGTGACGGCCAATCGCGCAAACGGCGTCGGTTAATCGACGATTTAATCGTCGTCCCGGAAAACGAGAAACAATTACGCGTATAATTCGTCCTTGTCCCGAGAAATCGTTTCGATTGTCGGGCTACCCCGGATCTCGGACCGTTTCCGCCGCCGTCGCGATTCCAAAAACCGTACGAACGGATAAAAGGTCGTGGCGACCCGCGGAAACGCGTAGGTCGGCCCGGGGCGGAACCCAGAACCGGGCGAAACAACGTGGCCGAGAACGACGGTGATGTTCGATATTAACGGATCGCGGCAACTCAAACACACCGAGACGGTGAAACCGACGGTCAATATTGTCCGTCGGCCGGCCGTTTCATTCGACCAAGGACGGTTGTTTGGGCAACCGCGGTCGTCCGTTGTCCGGTTGGTTACAACTGGCGTGTCCGGTGGGAGCCGGAGCGTGCGGGCGGCCAAAGTTAATAAACGCTAATCGTTGCCGTACGTTGGCCGGTTCGCCGGGTATTTTTGGAACGGCGAGAGTTCCACAAAACGAGAACTAAACACGGCCGACGTACGCACTCGGCTACGGCGGCGGTCGGTGCCCCAATAACGGATCGGGCGGTCCGCGGTGTCGTCAACCGGCGGCCTATTCGCTTATTTTTCTTGTAGTTTTCAAGTATAATTTACGCGGCTCGACGATTATGACGAAAAAAGCGGTTAAGGTCGGCGATTAAATAAAGCGGCCTCGATAAAACGTAAAATCGATACGGTTATATTACGCGTACGGAGAATGTTCCGTGAAACTATCGTCGGTGAAAGATTATTGGCGGCTAGGTAACCAAACAGATTTACGGCCGGAAGGAACGACGAGAGCCCGGACGCGCCATAACGATTGTAAATCACTACGACGCGTACGACAGGATTCAAAGGATTCTAACCTAACCACGCCCGTCCGGGTAAAAATTAATAAATTGCGACCCGAACGAAGGCGGCAGAATTGCGCGCGATCCGGCGTCTGGATAATTTACGAAACCGCACGCGCGATCGTCGGCGTTCCATACCGCTTACCGTAATTAGCGTCCGACGGCGGGCCGTTTTTTTCATCGCCACGCTCGTCGGATATACCGCTTTGAAACGTGCAAAGATAATCCGTCCGGTAATCGGGAATCGTATTTACACGGGGTGTCTCGAAATCGCGCTTTTCGAGCGACGGAGTCGGCCGTCTCGTTCTCGCCGAGAATCCCGACACGAATTTGCGGTGGATCCGCGTAGGAATTCGAGCAAACGATCGGTGGGATTCGATGGGAAAAATGGGCGTGTGTAAGGAGCCAAAAACGAATCATCTACGGCCGAGCGGACTGATTGTTTGGGCGCCGGAAACGATTTAGAGAACAGTTGCGATAAATGTAATGGCGTTTAAAAGATGGCGGTGAAGGAGCGACCGCGGAAAGGGATATCGTTGGAAACGGATTCGTCGGCAAGCCACGAGTAATTCGACTCATTCGCGCCGGGTAAAATCGTAACTCGGCCGCTTTTTCGGAACGAATTACTAAAGGGGAAGGTTCGCCGACCGACGACGGACCTCGGGCCGGGCCCGTAATTTCGGAACGCCGCTACGGCGATCCAACGAATTTAGTAAGCGGACGACGGGAACGCGTCGTCGTAACCGTTATTTATATCCGGCGCGAATTTCGCCCGTCCGAGCGCGGCCGTAAATATATTCGTTTACTCGCGCGAGATATCAGACACACGGTTTACTCGTCCGAATGCTATCCCCCAACGGTAGGGGTGGTTTGCCGTGGCGTTATCGACGTACCCGTAGGCGGTGAACGACGGCGGCGGTGAAAACGAACGTTGGCCGCCCCACACGAACGCCACCTTGGGTGTACGGAAATGCGACGGAGCCTATACGGCGGAAAATTGTGCGGCGAAACGCCGTCGTTCGTACGTGGCGCGGAAAACTAGTTACGGGCTCGAGCGTCGCGTAACTAAGTGCGCAATAACTAGTCGACGCCCGCCGTCCTAACGTGAGCACCCGTCCGCGGGTAAACGGACGGCGCGATAGTTGTAATCGTATTTGACGCGTCGCACGGTTTACGAAATCGACGCGCCCGGACGACGAAAATTGATGAAACCTTTGTTGCCGGGCGAAACGAGGGGACGAGTAAAACGTAGCTTACGTCGGAGGGCCCGACGATTATTTTCCGTTCGCGAAATTGTTTTAGGCGCCCCAGTCGTTTCGTTCGTTCGGCGGACGTCGTTGTCCGACGCGTCGTTGCACCGTCCGTTTCCCAGCCGTCTGTTTTTCGTCGGATTTCCCCTCTCTCCCGGGAACGAACCACCGACGGCGTTTACCGCGACGGCCGAGTCGGTTTTTCGGTTTTTTTTTCCCCGACCGGTGATAACGTACGTCGTCCGGCGCGTTGTTTATTATAAATATAGACGTCCGTATAAATGTATCGACGGCCGGGCGGAATGCGATTTCGTACACGCGCGTCCAATCAGTCTTTCGCCGACGCTAATACGAATTGATTTAAAGAGGCATCGCCCGTAAAACGCTTGGACGACGCGACCTTCGTCAAAACTCCGCGCTGTCCGAGCTTATCACTGTCACGGGCCCGACCGAGGGGAACTGAATATTTCGTTTCGTCCGCCGGTGTGCGCGCGCGTGTGTCCTACCGTACTCGACGGATAATGTCGTAAAAATATCGTGGCGTCTCTCGGCCGACGACGTATCCGATGTGTCCGCGGTGACGGGCGCGCGCTGTCCGCTCGATACGAAACGCGTTTTTCGTTTAGGAAATCGCTTTTCGCCCCGCTACCCGTACGAAATAATCGGTCGGTCTATGTTTAACCGTAGCCCCCCCCCCCATCAAACTCCGGAGGATATCCCCGGGAACGCGGGGTCAATTCGGTTCGACGCGTTCGTCCGGTTCGTCGGGAGGAACGACGAAAGTCTTCGTCGGTGTCGAAAATTGGTCAAATTTGGCCGGTTGGGTGTGGGGCGGGGGCAACGGGTTTTTGTCGACGACGTTTTATCGATCACCCGGCGTGTCTACCTACACGCGAAAATTTAGTACGTTAACCCCCAGTGACGTATTTAGAACTGAATTTCGGCGGGGAGGTAATTAATTTTTAAATAAATAAATCGGACGACCCTAGCGAGACAATAACGCGTTATAAACTTTAATGAACTATTGATTTTTAACGAACACGTTATATAAATATAACGCGAATATTTTAGTTTTTCGTTATTATCGACTAAAAATATACGTCTCGTGAGAAAATAATTTTTCCTAAAAATTTCCGTGGGGAGTGGGGAAATTTATCTTAAACGCCTCCCCCGTCACCGTTAGTACGCCACTGCGTACTTAACCTACGCGTCGATTCGCCCGTAATAAAACGGTCGGCCGAATCGCGGAATTTCGATTACCGTTTCGGCCTCCCTACCGACCGGGCGGCGGCGTCCGAGTTCCGAAAGAGACGGCGTCCCGACTCTGGAGCAATCGCGCTGCGGTTCCGGTACACGTGCGTACCGTGGTCGTATCGACCGAGAAGAATCGGTGTCCGCGCGGTTTCCTCATCGTCGCGAAAACGATCGTCAGAAATTTCCGATTGGACCGGTCGTTTAAGGAAAACGGTCCGTCTCGCGCGCGTTCGTTGGACACGATGCAAGCGACCCCGACGAACGGCGCAATTCGTTTCGTTATCGAAAAACCGGATCGAACCACCGGTTTGGCCAATGTCGAATTCGTATCTAAATCGCCGTCGGAACGGACGCCGCGGCGGACTATGGCGAAATGTCGGCACGATCGGTCGTTTTCCGATTTCGTCGTTATATTCGCGGTAAAAAAAAAAAAGACAGAGAACAAAAAATGGTCCAATGAAAACGTTACGGACGTCGGCGACGAAATTTGTGTAAAATCTACGGCGGCACGTACGCGGCGGTCACGCGACGTAGCACGTCGGTATTCGTAACCGTGGGACGAAAACAAACGACGCACACGGGCGCGCGGTTTAAGGCCGCGGGCGTTACGGTCCGCGAAATCCGCGCGACACACTCCTTGGCCGGGCGATTGTTTTCGGGCAATTAACCGGGCCAGCGAACGCAAACGAGCCGTTTAATTAGCTGGGACGCCGCCCGATACGGTACGGGCGTAACGAAAACGAACGTTCCACGACCGTTTCGTTCGTCCGACGGGCCGTAGACCGATCGGCAAAGCGGCACGAGGTTCGCGCGACACGGACGACCCGGGCGACCGGTCACGTACGAAGCAGCGTTCGAATAATTGGAGAAGAAAAATACGTCCTTAAATCTAATTTCGTCGAACGTCGTCGTCTCCTCTCGACCGTTCCGTCGGTCGTGTAGTTAACGTGCATGCAGGAAAGGACGGCATTGTTCGAGTAGCTACTGTTCGGATTGCGGGCAAGGAGTTTGAACGCTCAGTGAGAAATCTGTGCCCTTTACCATTTGAGGGAAATTAATCTCGCTCCTAAAGTTTTACCACGTATATAATTATTTTTAAAACGCCCGTCAAATTTATACAATTTATATATTTAATTATTTGCGTACTTAAAATTTTTTTTTTGTTCGCGTTTATTATTTGTTTAATTAACTAGTGTGTTTTTTTTATGTAATGTTGAAAATCGTTTCAAGACGGGCGGCATGTCGCCTATTAAATGTTATCGCGTTTATAGATAAAGAAATAATTGTGACTTCCCGACTCTGGTACTGTTACCAGTTGCGCGCTAAATGTCGAACCGAACGGTCTAAATAAAGTACTCGCTAAAACCACGACTTATTAATTCTAAACTACCTACTAGTCCACTATCACGAATAGGCACCGAAACATGGCTTACCGTACATCGGTCGTCGTTTCGACGAGCGCGGGGTAGTCTGCGGAAAATGTGGTTGGTCGAACGTTCCGTAGTTCCGGTCGACGCGCGTCCTCCACCGACGATACGTTTTGAACAACGCCGACCACGGCGGTCCGTAGTCGCGCGTAGGGAACCGAAAAACGTTATTCGCGCGGCGTACCGAAAACGGAATTCGGCGTTCGGGCCGCCGGTAACTTTCGGACGCCAAAAAAATCACTTCGCACGCTACCGGCGCGAATATCGAACAGCCGATCGTAATCGTTGACGGTAGACTACGCGCGGAACGAAACGTCCGTCCACTTTTTTGTTTACGCCGCGACAATTACCACCCGAAACCAAAACTACACTAAACACATCGCTGTTAGCCGCGACGTGTACCACAAAAACCGCTACGAACCCAACCACACTAACCGGAGCTCGGTACCCGCCCAGCGAAACTAAAATCGAACTAAACGCGCACGCTCCGACGTATCGGACCCAGTCCGGCCGAGACTCGTGTCAACCGCTGGGAAACCGAACTTTTCCCGGTTATCGATCCGATCGTTTATTTTTGTTTTTTTTTTACCGAAATTCTCGTTGGCCGGCCGCTAGTTATTAAGTTTCGGCGAACAGCGGTCGGTCCCGGTTCGTTCTAAGCACGCCGTAGAAACGGCAATATCGTAACGTCCGTCACCATAAACTACTTAGGACGCTCGAACGTGACCATTTTTCGCGCGAAACGACGTCACCGAAGTACTCCTGTAGTTTAGGTAATAATAATACGGTCGCGCCGTAAGTTTCGTGCCATTCGGGATTATTGCCCGGACGAAACGAATACTTCCGGCGGCGACGAAATGGGCCCTAAACGGATTTACGGCGCGAGCTCCACGGGCCTAGCCACTCGGGCCGCTTCGCGAAACGACATTAGCCGTGGAAACGGACGCGAGGAACGGACTCGGGCGGCGAACAAACTCGAATGCGAAAGTTTCGCCGATTCTCGTGGTTCGTCTGCCCGATATAGCGTCAACGCGGACCGTAGTAAAACGTTCGGACGTTCAGAGCGGAGATTGTCCGACGCGACACGTCCGACCGGCTTTTCGCGATTTCCCGGGTGGTCCTCGTCTAACTTACATTTAATTATCGGACGAACGTCGCTAAATACGTTTTTAATAACGACGCCGTGCCCAGGGGTTCACCGAAAAATAGTAGACTTTACCCGACCTTCGATCTGTATCGACTGTATACAAAAGCGCCGTAACTCTATTAATTACGTGTACGTGCGCGCGCGCTCGAATATATAAAGTAATAATTCGACTCGAATATTTCGTAACAAAACGATATAACGCGTAATTAACAATTCAAAGTTAGTCGAGAAACTGGCCCGTTTCGGCCCTAGCCACACGTTATACTAAAATAACGCAAAGGATTAAAAAGTGTTTATCGGCGCTGACCATTTTCGGGGTCTTTTCACAGGTAAGCTTACTCAAATAGTCGAGTGGCAAACGTATACTACGATGTTCGATACGGCCTTAGGAATTTATTACCCGAATACGATTTTCGGTTATAAACACGTCGGGGGGAAACGACGTTTTCGGGGCGCCCGTAATTGCTGGTAGGCGCCACGAGTAAACCGCCCCGGACTCGTTCGCGTCGAATAACGATAATTTTCGGCGACACGTCAATTACGTTCGCGCTCCGGTCCGGCTACCGGCGTAACACTCGTCGAGCTACCGGCGACGGTGTCGTAGGCCGACAAATTACGCGCGTTTTTTCGACCCGTCGACCTGTCATCACCCCCCCCCCTACTCCGTGCGCACACTTTACACTCGTTCCCGCCGTGGAACACACTTTCCGTTTGGTCGGGCTACTCTACGAACGGACCACGCTAATCGCGTTCCGTTAAATTTAATAGCCGCGCCCTCCCCTCGAACCGTTATTCCGATCCCCGGAAGAATCGCCGGACGTACGCTCGTCGACGATTCAAATATTACAACGTACCGTTTACCGTTTATAGGCTAACGAATCGATCGACGGACCCGTTCGATTTTCCCGACGTTCTTGCCGCCCATCCGAATACGATTCTTCTATTCGTTTAAATACAAAAACCGCTTGGATTTTCGCCGACCGTTCGTCGCGTCTTTAATTACGAACGTCGACCGCGAACGGGGCCAAGTATTTAGTGAATACACTCTATAAACGTGTGTGCGTGTAAAGGAGCGGGGACGGTTTTTTCGAATTTGTCGAGACCCCGAGCCCTTTGGCCCTCTTAGTTTTCCCCGTTTTCATATATACGCGCGCATGTCGCTCCCATTTTCGGGACTTTGCGCCCACGTTATTTACGGGCACGATCGTACCGGCCAAATGACAAACGGCGCAAGCGAATTCGTCCGCAAGTTCGTCGCCCGGCCGGGACGCTCGGCCATTGTATTTTTCGGTGTTTCGCCGGCGGTAATGATATCGATTTACATTGTGCACGCTCGTGGCTAATTGAAAACGAATTGGCTCGGACGTCTTGTCGCTGACAGATTCTAATTAATTGCGGCGTTTAAGCGATACGTCCCACGGTTCCGTCGACGCGGTTAGTAAACAAGAGCGTACGCCTTCGTCGACCGTGTACCACCGAGTCCGTCGTCGTCGTTGTTACCTATTCGCGAGAGATTTCGACCTCGCGCTGCGGACGGCAAAAACGGCGCCGGGAAATAATCGTTCGGCGGCGCCGATCGCCTAGCCGTCTGGTCTACATCGCCGCGACCACCGGTTTCGGATTTCGCGTCCTCCCGGGTGTTCCGTTTTCGATCCTAACGCCGCGAACCACTCGTTCCCACGCGGTCGTGGTCACTCCGGCGTCGTTTTCGCGTCGTCGATACGTCGAATTCCATAACGCGAAAATCCGTCCCCGGCGCACGCCGTGACTAGTCCACCGCCGACGGTTACTACGACGCTCACCAGCCGGCGGTTAGTTGATTTCGTCGTTTGCGGCCGTTTAGTCGGCGCGCGCTACCGACAACAGCGACGATCCGCGCCCGAAAGTTCGTACGAATCGTTCGCGCACGGGGCCCGACGGAGATTGGCGAAACGTTCGCCCAGTAGTCGACGGCCGTGCGATTCCTAACCAATAACCTTTTGTAAACGGCCCCAAACAATAACGGTGTAATAATCGACGTAAAGTTTTCCCCGGTGTTCGTACGGCGTGTCGCGCGTACGTCATAACGCGATAAGTTTTTGAAAACGTATTTCGTTTCCGCTCGGAAACGTGCGCGAAAAACAAACTAATCACCGGCCGCTTTTCGCGCTCCGCTCGTTGAAAACACAAATAATACGTAAACAAACGCGCGCGCGCTCGTCGTCCGACCGCTTTCCGTACGTAACCGTCCCGAATAAACTATCGCCGCCGGCGCGTTCGTACGGTTTTTTAACGACCGACGACGGAACGTTCGCGGGCGACCGCGGCCTATTTATTATTGCGCGTCTCAATGACCAAGCGTGTCCGGGTCGAACTATCGTCAACGGTCGTAAACCCGAGCGCGGTATTCTCTATTTGCGAAAGCTCGCCTTACCGAAATCGGTCACGTCCGTTACCACTTCTGTTCACCGACCGTGTTCGACTCAAACGACGATCGAGGTAGCGGCGGCGAAAAGACGATTTTTCGAAAATCCGGCCGGTTCGTCGAACTCGAGCGAACACGACGACGCCGTCGGAAAATTCGACACGGCGGATCGTTTTCGCGTCGTCCGCGACAATATCCGTACGGCCGTTGAACGAAGGAGCCGTTCGCCGATTACGCGCCACTTGCGCGAGCGATTTTCGCGCGACTACTCTCGGGTCTGTTTGAAACGCGTTGGAACGTTTCGACAGGCGAGCTTTACCGTCCCGTTAATTGATAATTAACGGAATAATGGCCGAGGAGGAAACGCTGTACCGTCGGTCCCGTTTCGCGTTCGTGTGTGTAAGACGCAATATTACACTCCGTATATAGTACGACGGGCGTTGAATTAAACGCGACGAACCGTTTGTCGCGGCGTATTATATACCAGTCCGTACCCGGAGACGCGCGTACCCGAAATATCGATTCGTTAGTCAATTTCGGGCCCTTCGTTCAATTATATTCTCGGGACGGATTCGTGCCGCGCCATTCTACCGAGTTACGGTAATCTTTTAATTACCATCGGCGTAAAGTGTTGCCCGCGTCTCCCGTACGTGTACGGGTTACCCGCCAAGTTCCGCGGTGAACGCGTCGGCTTGCTGCCCCCCTGAGAATTCCGCCACGGCCGGTACCGAAATCGGAAATCGCCGAACCACCGGGACGGCGCGATTTCGGACGGCCAACACTCGGACCGTTCGATCGGCGGACGTACCCGGAGGCGCGTGAACGATATTATCGTGCCGGCCGGAACGGCGGCGGCAAGGGACGAAACGAACGAGCGTCTGGCGGTTTTTCGACAAATTTGTTTTTGGTTTACCGTCAGCCGGAACGTTTCGTGGTCCGCCCAAACCCGGAACGTTTGTCCAGATGTTCGTCCGCCAAACTGGGAAACGCTTTTTTCCCGACGGTCGTTTACCTCGGCGGTTACGACCAATCACTAACCGGTTACCGAAACGATACGCGGCGAATCCAACCGGTCACGTACGCGCTCGTTTACCGGCCTATCGTTTCGTCGTTACGACGCTACGCGTTTTTATTATTAGTATTTTTCGCCGTTGTACGTCACACGGTATGTACACGTGTACAGGAACGGCAATGTTATTTTAGTCGTATCGGAAAACCCGCGAACGGTCGGACATAATACTATATATGTATTGTGCACGCCTCGCTATTATCGAAGGGTTCGATTTCTTTTTAGTGTTTTCCCACAGACCGTACCCTCCGTCGGGCCAGGACGTAAATTCGAAATAATCGTTACGTCCGATTACGAAATTAACCGTTAATTCGCCTCCCCCCTCCCGCCGCCGTGTTCGATGACGCGCTCGGTAACCTAGTGGCGAATAAACGAAAACCGTCGCGACTTTTAATTTCGTTTTAATTCGTCCCCGAGTTCGTACATTTTAATAACGACCCTCTTTAATCTTTACACCCTCGTTCCATATTTCGTACACAATTCCAGTTAATCACGACGGTCGTTCCACCCCCCCTTCACTGTTTCACCCGTTCCGTTCGCTTTAATTTTTCTTCTTTCCCGTTAAGTCACTTGTTCCGGCTTTCCCACTTTTCCGCGTTCACCGCGTCCGTTCGTCAACCCCTTGGCGAACCTGTCCCGCCGCCGAAATTACCTGCTGGTCCCGGACGTAACCCGTAAATGTAGCGCGCGTTCGTCCAGATTTTTGGCTTGTTCGCTATGGCGCCGGCAATCGTTTGTTAAACATTTTCGTGCTGGAAGGCTCATCCCCAAAACCCTCCCCGTTAGTACGCCACTGGGTCGGGGACGTCCGGCGTCGCCGGGTACGAAATTTGTACGCGGTCGTTTGTCGGCGGTTCGATCTGTTTTACGGCGTTCGGGCACTCGGGACGAAATAAAAGCGACCGGGCGGGCGACGGTCCACTAAACCGTGCACGACGAATAGCCGAAATCGGGCGGCGGAACGTTAATTTGTTCGCCGGGCGTGTGCGTGTGCGCGTGGGTGGGGTGGGGGCCAGAGTTTAGATCGATTTATCGGCACGCGTTTTCGGTATATTTGTGTTCGTTTGTCTCGGCCGCCCGTTTCCGCCGAGTTTTAAAATCGAACAAAAAAAAAAAAAAACAAGAAAACCAAAATACG